>SZWC01030623.1:3899-18553 GCA_023375785.1 Penium margaritaceum | reverse complement strand
GGTCAAACCCGGGGTGAGTAGAAAGGGAAAAAAAAGAGGAAGGGAACAGAAAAAAGGGGGTGGCCGAGGGCAAGGAAATGAAAAAGAAAAAAAAAAAAACAAATGGATAATGTTCCAACTACTACCGCCACAGCAATAGCAGCTTTCATAGCCGCAATAGCACATCAGGCGGTGGAGTGTCAACGACGACATAGTGCGGCAGCTGCGCGAGAGCTTGCACTTTCGCCTTCTCAGCCGACAGCGGACTATCGTCGGTAGCGATCTCCGCTTCGAGACGCGTCGTAGACCGGCGTCTTCCTGGGGCCCGTGGATTGGTACGCGCACTTCATCCTGTAGGATCGACAGCGGATTCGAGTCTTACCATCTCTGAGAGCTGGATCGTCTACCGCTTGGAGCAGCAGCCACACCTGCAGCCGCCACCCCTTCTCGTCTTGGAGCAGTCTTTGCTCCATGAGTGGTAGCAACATTAATGGCCGTAGTTAGTCAGACAGCAGTCTCCGGGCGTGCTGTAGTAGTGCAGCTCTTCCTGTTTGGTCATGTTTGCTGACCCGGACGCCGTGACCTCCAGGAGTGACAGTACCTACTGGCCTCATTCTCTCTCGTGGCTTGGTGTTTACCACCGGGAGTAGGTGCCCTCGGTACCTATTCATCATCTAGCGCACGACATGAGTGCGCGGACATCTGAGCAGGCGCCCTACGCGTTCGCCTGCTACTACTGTGGTAATGGACGTCATGGTTGACATCGCTGTTGGACGCACCCTCCCGGCTGGCATCCACCTTGGCTACAGCCTCATTCGAGCGTGCGTCCTCCACAGCATACGGATCTGCCAGCGTTGGTAGATCCCTTAGCTAGACCTCTGGCGAGCATATTCGTTGAGATCCACGGCCTCTGGAAGACGGTGTAGCGGCTTTGTGACCTCGTCGTCACTGAGCGTGCTTCTGCTACTCGTTTGTTGACGGCTTCTTTGATCACATCTCCTCTATCTTCTCCTCCTTCCTCATTTGATGGCGTACCTTCAGCTCCACCTGCTAGTGAGTTTTAAGTTGCCACCATCCTTTCGATCCTCCACTCTGCTGCGACCACGACGCCATTTTGTGGCGACATGCCTTCATGCAGTCGTTCCAGTCAAGTGACTCCGCGACGTCGGCGTTAGCGCTCCTCACGGCGTGCTCGCGCCAGTTTTGATACATCCTCCACCTCCTTGGCCTCCGCTGTTGTACTTGTCAAGGGGGAATGTGGTCACCGTGCATTGCCTGATGTGACCGTAGCGATAGGATCCACACTCGCGCCGGGCCGTGCTGCCCGAGCGTCCGCTCAGGCAAACTCAGATGATACGGTGATAGCACATGGCGTGGAGTCTGGCCCCGACATGGCCTTCATGGTTGAGAGTTGCCTTTCATTGCCCAGGTTGGATCTAGATCTTCTACAGCAGCAGGTGACATCAAGAGGAGCGCAGGCACGGTGTACTTCAGCGGTGCCACTCACACCTCCGACCGGTAGAGGCCAAGCGGTGGCACAGGAATCCCATATGGATCGGAATGCGTCTATTTGACTTTTGAGAGAGTGTGTGCTGCAGTCTCCCAGCAGTCTGACGGAGGCTGCAAGGCTTGAGACCAATATGTCATCGAGTTCGACATCTACGCTAGGGCAAGAGCCGGACGTTCTACAGCAATAGGTTGCATCAGGAGGAGTGCAGGTCCCGCGTGCCTTGGCGGTGCCACTTGCGACTCCGATCGGTAGCGGCCTGGCAGTGGCACAGGAGTCCCGCGCGGATCGAGATGCCCCACACGGATCTTCGGGGGCGTTGGCGCACGAGATTCACACCGGTACGATAGCAGTCGCAATGCATGAGCAAAGTCGGCCGGTTGGTCTTTTGGAGGTTGAGGCATTCTTGACAGCAGCAGTTTTGAGAGGTGTCATTGGGACACGTGCTGCAACAGACTTAGCAAGCTTCACCGTGTCATCTGCGCTACCTGAGCACGAGCTTCAGTGTCAGGAGTCACCCATGTTCCCTGAGTCTACGTCCCGTGCACAGGACGGAGCACCGACATACATGACGGAGTTAGATGGTGGTCTTCACTCCACTATTGAGCAGATGGCAGTGACGGGCCTTCCCAGCGAGACAGTGCGTGAGCGCCAGCTACACTTATTGGTCGCCTTGACGGACATTGTCGAGCCGAAGCCCTTTACACCTGTGTCCATTATGGTGGTAGTCGAGGATACCGGAGCAGATCCATACATGCAGATTGAGTGACCTCGTCAGTAGGAGCTGAGTTCTGCCCCCTTGGTTTCACCTGTTGGTGACCCTACTGATCACATCAACGCCAAGAGTGGTAGTACCTGCACGGACGATGTTACCACATGTTTCACGAACTCTGACAAATCCTCCTTCACCTTCTCTCTTGGCATGTGACTGCTCACTCCTCGCATGACAGACACGAGCTGTGATGTGGATACCACACATGCAACTGCATCCGATGTTCCAGCATCTCAGCACATTGGGAACTTCTTTGACCCCCAGGAGGATGCAACAACACCAGTTCCATCGTCTTGAGCAGAAGAGATGCAGATGGCCCTATACTCACGAGTTGTGCAGTCTGCATGTGTAGCATCCAGTGAGGCAGAGTTTATTCTACACCAGGTTGACATGGGCCACCTCGACATGTCCGAGGCAGATTATGTTGATCTACAGGAGCGTGTAGTCATGCTACAATGGGAGATGATGGCAGCGCGTGAGCGATTCTCAGAGGAGGGCAGCATCACTACAATCAGCAAGAGCCTTCCGCTAGCAGCATCTGGCACACCTATAGCCAGGGAGGATCTTGTACGAGCTCCGAGTATGACGTCTGTTGGAGACACTGTCATAGGACAGGTGAGTGTGCCTTTGGCTTCCGCCATCTTGGCTTCTATCGACCCCATCATTGCTCCTCCTTCTTCTTCTGCTGCCGTCACACACCTACATCCACTTGACTCACCTGCCCCATCGTCATGTTCATCCATGAGTGGTGATTGGGTTCGTCGCTCCAGCTCTCCTCTTCTGGCAGTATACCCTCGTGCCTTAGGATGTGCTATCCCGTATCGGAGGCCAGCTCCGCCACTTCATCCACGCACACGTGCTGCTCACCCATTCCCTTTCCTCCGGCAAACACATTTGCATCGTGGTAGAGCAAAGATTGGTGAGACTGTGAGTTGGGACCCTTGGCAGTCACGCGAGGACTGGTATGCCCAAGGTGATGCAGCTGCGACGTGAGGAGTCATAGCCGGAGACACCACTTTGTCTTTGAGGGAGGGAGTCGACTTGCAGGTGAGAGGGGGAGCTTTCTCTACATGATGGATACACCACATGACTCATCTCCCAGAATCTGTTCAGCTACGACACCAGCATCTCCATCGAGGGCATCGCTGCCAGGTTCATCTGCCCAGGGGGAGTGTTGTGTGGACCTCGACTTCATGGGAGACGCGACGTCATGGGAGATGCATGGTGAGGTCCATGCTCTGTTGTGAGCATCTACAACATCCCGCATGTGGCTCATGTTACGTGCCTGCACAACTGCATGTAGATGGTAGCACCCTGTTGGTCGAGACCCAGACACTCGGTGCGTTGTACCAGTGTCATGAGGAGACCATGTGATTGTGTGTCTTGGTATGTGGCTATACTGTGTGTGGCATGTGCATGCGAGCTGTTGGTCGAGACCCGGACACGTGGTGCGTTGCACGCGTGTTACGAGGAGATCCTCACTTGATCCTGTGTTTGGATGATGATAGCATTGTGTTGGATTGCTTGTAGCGGTTGAGACCCGGGCCCGAGTACCGCCAGTGTCACGAGGAGACCATCTTCTCCTCTGACATGTGTATGACATGTGTATGTGCATTACACTGGTTTGTGTGCATGTACATCACTCCTCTCATGGTCGAGAACCAGACACTTGGTGGGCTGTGCCAGTGTCCAGGGAGACCGTAGATGGGAAGCAGATGAGTGCTTGTGTGTGTGTGTGTGTGTGTGTGAGTTGACTCATGCATGTTATGGCTTGCCATGCATTGTTATTCCATGCCTTCGTTCATTCGTTCTAGCGTGGACGGCTATGTCAGCTAGGGGGAGTGTTGGTTTGTGTGGCTTCCACCCTTCACGACCGACACTGCTATTTTACCGATGTACCCACATCCGGGGTATATGGTGGAGGAGAGCGTGACGACACGACAGGCCTTCGAAGTGTCTTGATACTTCTCCACCACGTACTATAGCGCTGGCGAGACGCAGTCGATGCGTTTTGGTAGCCTTGTGGGCTTGTCAGGAGCTAGGAGATTTTTCTCGGTGGGTTGAGACCCGCGCACCCGGTGGACTATACCTGTGCGACGAGGAGACCCGATGGTTGTTGTGAGGCTTCCGATGTTCGGAAAGCCGTCTGTGATGTCTAGACGTTGATTCCGAGATTTGTTTGGCATTGCTCATATTTTCTCGGTGGTCGAGACCCAGGCACTCGAAGAGCTGTTCTAGTGCCTCAAGGAGACCACCTTTATTGTTATCATTGTGTATGCAGTATGCTCTCCTTGTTGACTCATTTGGGTTCAGCAGGGGTGACGGGGCCCGGTGCGGCTACTTGCCAGTGCCCCTATAAAAGCCCGCTAGGGGCTTACTTGTAAACTCTCCTTGTTCTTTTGTATTCAGTGTTCTAGACTTAGCCAAGTTCTTGCCATCTTGCATTGCACACACACACAGAGCTCATGTTCATTTTTGCATGGGCCTGCACGCCCTAATTTATTTCCAATTTTGCACACATGTCGAAAAAGCTTCACGAGCCAATGCTGAACTATGGGGTTCATGGTGAAGAAATGCTGGTCGTCGTGCACTTGTTCAAGACGATTAAGTGCTGACTAGAATGATGATGTTTTGTTTTCGGTAAAAGTCACCAACACTCATGTATCCGAAGACCTCGCCAGATCTGAGTCATCCACAAACTCAATGGATCAAGCTCCTTGAGTCCGAATTTGAATACAATGTTAAATATTTCCCTTAGATGGTATACTTGTCAGATGATGTATGTCGTTTGACGGATTTGATGATCCATATGTGAACGTCCCTTGCCAAACAAGAGTAGTACCTTCTGAGGTTGTTCTTTAAAGGATAGGAGTTTGAATGGTTAAAAAAACCAAATTTTGGTTCCACGTCAAGACATCACATAACTGAATAATGAACTCGGTTGCATGCTGTTTGAGGAGTACCATGGCTCTAGTCTAGATGGAGAATTCAGTAAGGAAAAGATGCTCCAAAAACGTGCAAAACAATGTCAGTGGCACAAGATGCAAACCCAAATTACAAAAAGCCACAAGAAATGTGACATGCGTTAACACCGTAAATTGAGATGAACCTAACCCTTGAATTTGCGTGAATGCCTAACGGTACCAAAAGAGATGTGCTCTAGCCACCTCCAACTGAAGCAAAAGAGGGCACCAATCACACGGTTGAAGATGTTTTGGGACACCCCCACCGTAGAGAAATTGCAATACTTTACGTGCAGTGGTAGGGATACGACACCTCGTATAATAATCAAGAGCCCTACGACAACCTACGGTACGTCAATCATTAGTGTGATGACTGTTTTAGTTGGCATTGTCTTATGTCTGTTAAGGCATTGGAACACTAAACCTTAAAGGGAGGGAAGTGTTCCTTCCCTGACATACACAAGTCCCTAAACACATTATGTACAAATTTTTGTAATTGAATTTGTGACCCACCATATGTTGACCTCTTTATTTTTATGATTTCTAGCCAAGGAATACTAGCTAGTTGCACTGACAAACAATGTGTTCTAAAAGAATCTGACTAGTTTCGAAGAATTTGCATCGACATAACAAACTCAAACTACATCAATATTATGATATTGTTTGGACAACTGTTTGCTGTCGAGTGCATCTGTCAAAGGATGAGCTTCAATATTCTCAAATGCCCTGATTTTGTACCATAGTTTCTCGAAACAACCACACATGACACGACGTGGCAAGTATCGCTTGTCACAAGCACCAAAGCCCCCTTGTATGCCTCATTCTTACTTCCACAATAACACAAATGCGCTCAATGTTTTAACGACTTGTCATTAAACTTATTTTCTGTTCATTATAGATCATTCAATTCTCCTTACCTTAGAACATCCTTATTCTCCGCACTTCCTACCTTTGAACCAACCAGGTTTTTCTTGGCATAGTACAATTGGCAAAAACGTTTAAGAAGTATTTAGTGTTGGTAGATTTAAGATAAAGAAATTTCTATGTAATGCGCATATGGATTACAAAAAACTTGGTGAATTACGATAGCAAAGTATGACTTAAAGGATAAATTTGTCGAAGGTGCGTAGTTCGACACTTATCTTGACGCGGACTGTCTTCCGTCTGAATTCGTAGCTAGCTGATGCCTTCCCGCTTCCTGGTTGACCGGAGAGGCCTGCTTTGGGAGCTCCCTCCCATTGCATGTCTGTGGGAGGGGCACAATGACCATGTTGAAAGCCTTCAAGTTCACGCTTGGTGCAAGACAGGCGGATCGACGAAGAGACTCTTTCGACGGATTTTGACTCCTTTCACTACTGGCAAAATGTCACCAAAATGTTCCATTTCAACAAAAAAAAACAATTATCGACAAATCGATAATGCAACACATGCATCGTAGGCCATTAAGAGCGGCCTCTGAGTTCGCTCGATGTATCAGTTGGATGTTCCTCGTGGTTGGGGACTTCTTGAGTATTGTTCACTGGTGCTTTTGGATTGGAGCTGAGTCCACGCGAAACATTGACGAGCTTGTTGTAAAAACATCAACGTCGATGTTGAGTGGCGACATACGCAATTTGGTTGTTGGATCAGGACATGCAGAAAACAATTTTGATAGTAGTGGGACCTTATAGGTATATGGCATGGTACAAGGCATCAACAAGACATGAAAATCCAAGAACGACATTTTTTATGATCGACTTTTTGAACCTGGCTCCTGCTTGCATCGTGATTCCAACTCGTCGGTTCGCGTGTACGCGAGGTACAAAACAGGCAACTGATATGTAGTTGCCCTCACTTAAATGCGGAAACAATTATTTGATTTTAGTTTCCATGTCAAGACATTGAAATGACACATATTAGAATGTTACGGCTACATTATTCTGAGAATGTTTTCCCCATGTTCACTATTTTTTAGTAAAAAGGATGGGTCCATTTGTTTGATTAAATTCTAGCCCATTAAGTGCGTTCATTAGGTTTATCCCTCAGGTAGTTACATACACATTATATGTTATGGTCGTAAACTGGAGAGTGACCATCCATCCACATTATAGTCCATGTACCTGAATGTACTCGTTTATTAAAAAAATGAAAGCGAATTGAAAACCACAAAAAAATTATAATGATGGATCTACAAGTCACAAAAAATAAACAGAGTATTAGAAACAAGGGAAGTTTTGGTGAAAAGCTGACCAGTTGCCACCACATGGAGCAATGATTTAGACATTGGGGTATGGCGAGTGCCTAGGTTGAAAAGCTACCTCACTACAACGTGACATTTTGAAATGACCACTGGATTTATGTGTGAGCAAAGCGCGTCAGCGCTAAGCCCCTACCTGAGTGAAACATCTCACCTTCTACGCCGCCCAAATGGCGAGATTTTGAGGTGCAATGTTCTTTTGCAACAAGACATGTATGAATTATCTTTAAAGCATGTTGACTCTGGTAGATGACCATCAGAAAAAAAGAATGAAAGAAAACTTTTACGGTCAAAGGTTGAATTCGAGTGCCACCAAGAAACCATAGCCAAACCTACGAATCTCTGAAAATGTAAACTGCCATAATCGCCTGGGCGACAAGATCACTGTGTGGTTGTTCAGGTCAGCTCATAATTGCAAACAATTTGATCAGGTTTTAGCTTCGGATGGGTTGAGAAGAAGAAAAGCTTTAAACCTAGTCAACTTTTTGTGACACATTACCTCACATAAGGACACCCATAATTCTAACCAGTTCATGCAAAAAATGATTACAATGTTGATGCTATATGGCATGCATTGTCAACATGTTAACAACATTGCTTACTAAAGAATACCAAATCCGTCTTTTGAGGTGTTTGAGACTGCTCAAAAGAGGGTTTGGGGGTAGTATGCATGGGGGCCTTGACACCTCGCATGTGTTGAAAGGGGACTTCTGTTGTAGAAAAGAAATGAAACACCAAAGTGATTTTGGGTGGGGTATGAAAGCGGTTTGAATGGATGGTAATTGTCTTGTGTCTCTTGGAAGAGGCACAATGCTATGACAAAGATGACACGTCACCTCTCTCACTTTGCTTGATCTTCGACTCATTTCACCTACTGCACATGACCATGTAGGTAGATATGGCATTGATTTGTTTTTCATGTTACAGAGATGGATATTTTAGCATGTCACTTGTGGATATGTTATCGTTTTGTTCTCACATAGGAGGATAACTGAGCTATTTTGCTTTCTCATTAACTTTGATACAATCATCACTCTTTGGCTGATGCAGACTTACCTTTTTCACACTATACACATCAAGGGTTTGGATGATACTTTCTTGATGTTGGCAAAAGATTCCATCTCGATGTCCCTGTTTATGGAGTCAGTCACCATGGCATCACATTTTCCATTGTTGACTGGGTGCTTTTAAGTGGTATGATCATCCTTCTCAAGATGTTGCGAGGAATGAAGATCCTTTCTAAGGTGACCCACAAGATTGGTGAGGTAGCTTACCAACTTCTAGTTGTAAGGGCTAGGAAGATCCTTGACATAAAACATGTTTCTCATCTTGCATTTTATGGTTCCTCATAGACTTGTCATCCACAGCTTAAAATGCTTACAAGAGATGACTACTACAAGGTATAGAGGCTCTTTTAACACTACCAACTTACACATGGTAAATGTGTAATGAATGAATATCATGTGAGTTGGGATCTTTGTGGATGTGAACACACCTATTGAGAGTGTAAGAGTCGTGTCCTGGCTGTCATAATGAAGGAACATCAGTAAGAATAGACTATCTAATTATGCACACGTGTCCATGTCTGTTTAATGTAGGCACAAGCCCCACTTTGGGAACCATCACTTGTCAAAGTATGGGCAAGAGCACAAAGATATTCATCTCGGACGCATGGGGATCCTCCAACTCATGCTTAATAGGATGTTCCTTGCAAGAGGGGGAGTGTTGGAAGCGGAGAAATGTTATGTGAAGTTGGTTGAATCATCGATGTTCTAATACCCATGAAGGATACAAAAATCACTCTTTTGAGTTTTCTTTCATTGTAGAATGGTGCATGATCAAATGGAAGCACCAAATACTTGATTTGTTGAACAAGAAAGCATTTTGTATTCCACCAATATCCAATGTACACCCTCTTAAAATGAGGATTGTTCACTTTAAAGGAGAAGGGATGCAATACAACTAACCTGATGTATGCTACTTTGTAACTTAGGACATAAGACAAAACCGTTGTTCACAGTTGTCAACCATGTCATACCTTGGAGAAAAGGGATTTGATCCTATTTTGATTGATTCCATGGCAAGGAGAACTCGTGGGAAACCACCCTTCCAAAGAGGAAGATTCATGAAAGCTTCCTCCTCGTATTTCTTTGTTTTGATTCTATAGGGCAATATTTGGCCGTTGCTTGAGGTGTCGGAACCTCATTGAACAGATCACAAGTCCATCGCAAATAATTGTGATGGGCAAGCGGGTTCCAATAGGTCATGATGGGCATGGTAAAGTGCCACTTTGTAAAGCTGTTCTCAACATCTATGTGCCCCTCATGAAGATCCTAACTCTGTTCAGGGGCTCGCTAGGGTTTACCGGCAAGCGTTGTAATACAACAGTTGCACGCGTTGCCACTAACTCTTGGTGGGATGAAAAAAAAGTTTTTATAAATGAGTTGGCAGTGACGTTTGAGGATATGGCATAGAGTGGCATTGGAACATCCTTCACACAACACAGGATGTTTTGCGACTAATCCCCCATACAGAAACATGTTCTAAGCTTGGGGTTCCCCTTTCTAGCTCAAAAGTTTTATGTAGAAGATTAGTGAGTATAGTCAAGTCGCTTGAACCCACTCAAAATTCGAAGATGAAAAATTTTATCCTCCAACCTCTCTCTTAGGTCAATCCATGAGGAGAACGTAACCAACGTTTTGACTTTGATCAGGATATGATTTTGAGGATTCATTCATCAGTTCATGAAATAGTTAATGTACATGACAAAGGTATGGCATCGGATTTTAAGGCTTAAATAACCCATACGGGCGTGCACCCCCTTCTCCCCTCTTGTTACATTGAGCTTCACATAGAAATTAATGAAGGATGAATTTGCATGGGATAATGGAAAAGCGATTGAATAAAAATGTAGAAAATTATTTTCTTTATCAAAGAAATGTACGTTGAATAGATTTTGATAAAAATCATTATCTGATTGAAGTTCTTCACGTGCATTATGAAAGGATAAAAACACAACCATTGGAAATAGGGTACATGTTGGGATTACCCACAAACTTTGATTATGTGTATGCCCTACCCTACGTTTGCAAGAATAAGACTCCCCTACCCACTGACCTAAGAATATTAACAATTTATCTAGGAACAATAAGAAAACGCAGCATGTCAACATTGCATGCGATGAAACGTCGACATGTTGACATCATCATTTGCTTCAAACATTCACAAACCCTCATTCGAGGGGCTTATGAATATTTGTGCGGGGGGGTTGCATATGGTTTGCATGGGGTGTCTTTAACTCCCCATGCGTTGTAAGGGAACCTACAGGGCCCCGCTACTGCGATGCAACAGGAGTGCACGGAAAAACAAAACTCTAAAACCTCGAATGTAATTTGGGGTAGGGTTTGATTAAGGTTTGAGTGTGAAACCTTTATGGTGTGCAAGTAAAAAACAATACAAAAGTTATTATTTTTGATTGATCTAAAAAACGGGCGTTTTTGCTCGATTGCGATCAAGCGATGAGCACTTTGCCTCTTTTTTTTTTGACACGCAAACCCTCAAGTTTGAGTTAGGGCTTCATGTTTTGTGCAGGTCGCGCCCAGGAAAAACATACAAAACCCTTAATCAAACTAAGGGGATTGCATGTTAAAAAAACCAAGTGTTCATCGCTCGATCGCGATTCTTGCATGGGAGCGAGAATAGCGAGGGGGGTTGACATGCCCCACCTCGCTTCGCTTGATCAGCGGCGCATGCCGCTGATTGAGCATTATGAAGGGAGTGGGCAGGGCAGGCTTTTCATTTTTAAGTCGCTGGGTAGGGCGTTGCTTACCGCCTCATGATCTGGGTATTATGGTTAGTATACCCTTGAAAATAATCAAAAATTGAGTCTGATTTCTTTGTTTAATTCATGAATCAATATAGTTTTCCTATGAATTCAATTTTGGCCAATGTTTTCCTCTTTGATTTATCTTTTGAGATGTTTTTATTACTTATACATTTGGAGGTAGAAAGGAGATTTAAAACGAATCTTAGTTAATAAAGATACGAATAAAATCATGAATGAAATGAATGTAATCTAAATGATTCTCATGTTTAACTTCTTAGTATTTAAGATTTATCAAAATGTTTATGGAAAGTCCATGTGTATGTGTATAAAACATAAAGTTATGTTCATGTTGATGGTTGAATGTTTCCTAATTTTTGTTCATTTTTCTTATGTATGAAAAGATGGAATTTGAATTTGTATGTATATCATACATTGTCGGATAGCTCTAGTCATGCATGAATGTTTCATACATTAAATCTAGTTACACGTTGATGCAAATAGTGTTTGTGTTGTTTTTATTTAAAAAGAACATTTCTACAAAATTTAAAACGTCATTTTTTTTGTTATCAAATAATTCAATTTCATTGGAATAACAATCAATATTGAATATTGCTTGGAACATTTTGTTCAATTTTATTATTTTAATCATATATCACCATGAAAAATTCAAGATATATTTTTACCTGGTTATTGCTTTTTTTAGTGGTAGTTGTTTTTACTCTGGTTTCAAATTCGGAATGAAAATATTGAAATTGTAGTGTTATGTATATGAGATTTCACTAGAAATTCATAAATCTATAAAAAAAATCTTATGAATAAAATTTTCCTTGAATTATATGATATGAATATGTTTTTGTTTTTCCAATTCAAATGTTTTGAATGAAGTGGTTTGAATCCAAATTAAATGTTGCAATTTTAATATTTCTACCCAATTTTCGTAATAATTTTATGTAGTTAAATGTGTTTGTTTGAATGCGATCGGGAATTTGTTTGTTTTCTCAGTAGGTTATTTTGGATGTGTTTTGTGATGTCTCTTAGTGCCTTGGCGATTGTGGTGTGTCTTTCTTTGTCATTGTGGAAGATAGGGTTGGGATGGGCTATTAGCTCCTTTAGAGGTCGTTGGGGAGCTCGAGGTCGCGAGGTTGGACAAGATTGTAAGGATCTTCCGAAAGGTCGTCGACATCTTTCAAACATCTCTCGATTTTAATTCGCCGGAAGTCTTACGAGGGTGAAGTTGGGCTAGGTATGTAGGAGAGGTACCGAAGTAGGCGGAGTGTGACACCATCTGAGGTAACTCGTCCGAGATGGGAACAGAATTAAAAGAGTCGTACAATATCGAAAATGGTTTAACCCCGGAGTTTCTTCAGGCCAGTGTGGGAGCGGCCCGAGTCTCTCGAAACAGTTCGCAGATGGTTCAGCATTTTGTGGAAATGTTGAAACAAGCCTGATGTGTGACGAACATACTCGTGCACTTTAGTAGATGCTTTGTTTTCCCGAGTAACCTGTTGTGCCGCGTAAGAAAATAAGGAATGGTATTTGTTTCTAAAACACTTTAGAAGAAATACAACACGGTTTCACGCCGGAAATGCGAGGACACGTGGAAAGCGCAAGTTCTTGCGTTGCGCTGGGCATGCTCCACGCCAATGCGACTCGCTCTCGCGAAGCTGCTGCGCAGTTGCTCGTCCCCACGCGTGCACTCTTCACGGCTGCGTCTTTCAGCTGCGCAGCTCTTGGGTGCCATGCAGGATGCTGAGCAGGGTGCTCAGCAGGGTGTTTAGTCGAGAGCGTGTGGCCTCGTAACTCCACCCTCTTCTCCAGTTTCTGCAGGCGGCGAAGTGGGTTAGAAAGTGGCGGGTAGAGCTTTTGGCATTAGCGTTGACACCATGGCCAGTGACAGCAACGATGGCAGCATCGGTGCTAGCGGCGGCGGCAGGCCCCTGGGGAGGCTGTACCGCCCAGTCTTGACGGACAGTCACAGCTTCACGAGCCGAGAACTGCGTTCTCTCACAGCGTTTTGTGACGCCTTGCTGCCTCGCTTCCCTGGCCACACTCATGGCAGTGCGCAGCAGTGCTGCGACAGCAGCTCCTGCGTGGGTGATGGGGAGCCGCTGTTGCGGCATGGCATGTCGGACATGCAGCACGTGGCTAACGACGTAAGCCAGACTCCTGCTCAGTCGGGTGCGGTCGTGCGATCGCCTCTGATGCAAGTGCAGAAGAGATGCAAGCCAGGCAGGCACCCTGTTGACCACGAATCAGCGCTTGGGTCCGCGGGAAGACTTCATGATTTTCCGCTCTGTTTTCACAGGANTCAGCATTAGCTCGTGCCAGGCTGGCCTGAGCTCGCGGGCTGAGATTCTTTTGATCTTCTGCAAATCACTGAAAGTAAAATTTTTCCTAGACCCTTGGCAACACGTCGACGAGCCAATCAACATCTCCACCCCTCCTGGTCTTCTTTTCCTGCACGCAATGCACTTGCGCTGCAGGCAGCGGGGCTGATGACGCAGCGGTTGAAGCCAGCCAAAGTGCGAGAGCTGCGGCGTGTGCTGTGGCTGCTGTCGACGTGGGTGGGCACGCTGCTGCTGGCGGGATGGCGTGCGCTCTCTCTCACGTTCCCTTTCATGCACACGTTCGCAGACCTCCCCAGGGACACTCGTGAGGCGGTGCTGCGGTCATGGGTGGACAGCAGGAGCGCAGACATTCGCCTGCTGTTCAAGGTATTGCTGTCAAAAGAATTGTTTTTCAAGGTAGCCGTTGTGCTGTTCAAGATCAGGTTAGTGTGGTCTTCTCTGATTTTGTGCGCTGCTTTTTTGCCGATGTTCTGATCGTCTTTAAAAGGCTCAGGCAAAGAGTCTAGAAGAAAATCAAAAGCTGTAGGTTTGGTTTCGTCTAAACGCTTTGCAGACCGATTTAGAAAGAATCAAAAGTGAAGGGAGGCCACCAGGCTTCTGGCATGATCACCGTCATTCTGGTTGTGATCAAAGGCCAACAGCGAGAAGGCGGCCTGTCCCGTCTGCCGTTGGCCTTGGAAGGACCTGGCTCCTTGTCGCTGCAAAATGAAGGGAAGTTTGTGCCTCAAAAAATGTTTGGTCAGTTTTGCAGGTTCCCCGATCTGATTTCTGGGCTTGCCTCTCGCGTTCGTGTTCCTTATAACCTGTTGGCGTCGCATTGATTCGTGCCATGCAATGTGTTGCAATGCAGTGCAATCCGATGCAGTGCGATGCGATGTGATGCGGTGGAATGCGATGTGATGCGATGCGATGCGATGTGATGCAATACAATGGGATGCGATGTGATGTGATGCGATGCGATGCGATGCGATGCGATGCGATGCAATGCGATGCGATGCGATGCGATGCGATGCGATGCGGTGC
>SZWC01030621.1:2355-21207 GCA_023375785.1 Penium margaritaceum | reverse complement strand
GTGTGTGTGTGTGTGTGTGCGTGTGTGTGTGTGCGCGCGTGCGTGTTCATGTGTGTGTTCGTGTGCGTGTGCGTCTTTGATGCTTGTGCATGTATGTGTGGTTGTGCGTGCATGTGCATATGCATGCGCCCGTGGGTGTGTGTGCGCCTGTGCCTGTGGGCATACGTGTTCGCGTGCACATGTACACGTGCGCGTGCGCGCATGTTAGCTTGTGCGTTGCATACCAAAGGACCACACTGTTGTTCGTGCCGTACAGAGATTGCAGGAGATGGCATGACACGGCATGACATGGCATGACATGGCATGAGATGGTATGACATGGCATGAAGTGGCATGAGATGGCACGACATGGCATGACATGGCATGACATGGCATGAGATAGAATGAGATGGCATGAGATGGCATGAGATGGCATGACATGGCATGAGATGGCATGAGATGGCATGAGATGGCATGACATGGCATGAGATGGCATGAGATGGCATGAGATGGCATGAGATGACCTGAGATAGCATGCGATTGCACGACATGGCATGAGATGCGCAGAAGAGGGTACACCTTCATTCCAGGGGACCACCCTATCAACAGCCGCCATTGTGGCTCATGGTTCCACCACAACCAACCATGCAAGCTCATTCCCCTGCCCACACCCATATCACGCCCACAACTAGGCCAATGCCCATGCCCATGCCTACGACCACGCCCACGCCCATGCCGCCTATGTCGGCGCCCGCATGCATGGGCAGATTCTGCAACACAGACCAACACGCACCCCCTATTCCTCGTTCCCCCAACTGCCCACTACAACGAAGGAACAAGAGGGCAAAGCAAGCAGCTGGAATGTGCCACAATCAAAGCACCACCCACCCTTCCTACCCTACAACGTTGCCCATCCAACCACAATACTGCCCCATCCAGCCCCAACACCACCCATCCGACAGCAACACCACCCATCCGACAGCAACACCACCCATCCGACAGCAACACCACCCATCCGACCAATGCACCATGCCATTGTTTGTCCTGGCCGCTGATCATGCACGGACCACTTGCACCCCTGCCTACACTCCAAGACCACCCCCTCCTCCCCCACAACCCCTCCCTCCCCGCCGCCGCCGCCTGCTGCAGCAGGAGCTTCAGCTGCAGCAATCGTTGCCGTTGCCGTTGCCGTTGCCATTGCCGTTGCCGTTGCCGTTGCCGTTGCCAATGGAATTGCCAGTGCTGCCGCAGCTCATTCTGGAATCTGCAGTTCTTTGATCGAAGCACTGCAGGATTGCGAATTAGTGAACGCTCAGCAGAAAGATTTGAAAATTTCCAGACTTTCTGCCTTTGCAAATTCCTTGGAATCTGCGGTTCATTGTTCGGAACACCCCGATGCTAGCAAACCCGCTTCGTCGACCCGCTCCTCCATCCCTCCACTTCCTCCGAACTCCATCCCCCCTCTCTTTGTCCCCAGCACTCCTTCCAGTCCTCTGCCCCACTTTCCTTCCTCTCCTCCCCTCCTTCCCTCCTCCCCTCCTACCCTCCTCCCCTCCCACTCTCCTTACAACTCCTCCGCTTCATCCCAACTTCTGCCGCCCCGCCTCCCTCGAGACCCACCATTGAGCCTTCCAAGGCCCTCCATGAGTTTGTCCACCACGCGCTGCTCCACCCCGCGGCTGCCACCATCTGCGCCGCCACTGGCAGATTCGGACTCCACCAGGAGGGCGTGCTCCACCAGCGCCTGCAGCGCCTCCCGCGCCACCGCCACCCCCCGTAGCTTCAGCTGCTGCTGCAGCCGCCGCTGCAGCGCCAGCCGGCGCTGCTGCTGCTGCTGCTGCTGCTGCTGCATCGTCCCGGGCTTCCTGGTCCTGGCAGCAACCGGTCCCACCGGCACCTTGCTAGTGGTTGGCGGCGGAGCAGGCCGCGCCTGGCAGGTCGATTTGATGGGGATAGAAAACGTGGCAGAGAAGGAATAGCAGCGCCTTCACCTGCGCTGCCACCTTGCCCTTTGAGTTCGCAGCGCAGAAACTTATCTTCGAGACGGTCTGCCAACTGTATCGAAAACTTGAAGTCTTTTACGACGCAGGCCGTGCAGGTTTTTTGGGTTACATAGTAAACCTATTACAATCGGTTCGTGGACAAAAGATGCTTCAAGAAAATCGTGATTGGTGGATCGGTCGTTGTTATGCCGTATCCACCAATCAGGGCGCAAGAATCAGTTGGACTGTATTCCCCCCCCCGTCCGAGGACGGCACGGCTGGGTCGGCCGAGACAAAAAAAATCACGGACTTCGACCTCGAATTCCGGACAGACCCCGGATAGTATGGAATGGGCAGTCCGACGCTAGGATAGAATAGTACGGACTGTAAGTTTAGGCCCTCCAGTCGCTCCCCCTTGGCCTCGCCCTGTGCTGTTTCACAGAACTGGTCGTAATGCGAAACTCTCGAGACTCGTGAACCCGGCTTCAAGGAGGGTCAGAATGCAATTGAAAGATAAGAAATTCAACCACCGACATAAAATAATGTAAATAAATCAAATTATGCCTATGATTACGTCATATTGTTTTTAATAACATAAGGAAACATTCAAGAATCATCCAAATTTCTCAAAGATAGTGTTTTATTAAGTGAAGCTCAAAATAAACGTGTGAAACTAGCATGTCCAAAATACAAGAAAATTTTAATATCATTTAATTAAGTTACTCATGAGATAAAACCATATTCATAAAAAAGAGAGTAAATATCTTTCGAGGTTCTTGTTCAATATGTTGGTGGATTGTTGCACATAATACTATACTTTCAAGCGCATTCGTTCACTTTTTGGTTGTTTTTTTTATTTTAAATCCAAAAAATCTTGAAACAAAACTAGCATAATTTGATGTAATTTAGAAAGATTTCGCCTAAACCATACACAATGGGCAACAAAAAAATTAGTTTGAACGAATGCGAGTGACAGCTCGGCAGTCCATTTGCAACCAGTTTTGTTTCCATGGATGAGGTAAATTCTCATGGCAAACCTTCCATTTTGTGGTCTAGATTACGGGCAATTGTTTAGCCTCTTAAGAGATACCAATATGAATACTTTTGCTCGGTTACTATGTAACCCTATGCAAGCTTTGCGTGCAACACCTGCCTCTTTTTTTTTTTTTTTTTTTTTTTGGGCTGAATTTCGCCTCGGTGGTGGTAACCCCTGCCAGCGTCTTTCGACGGGTCCTTCAGCTAAGCTGTGCACCATACAACAAAGTTGTCATACCCAGGTAGGTACCCAAGGGACAGTATCCCTAGGGTGATGTGGGACTCGGCTTACGCTTGACCCACTAATCCACCATCGAAGGTAGTTCCAACCAACGGTCGTAACCGTTCGTTGAGGGGGTTCCCGATCCACTCGCTGAGTGGTTTGTGGAATTACCCATCCCCCTGTAGTGTTGGTGTGTGTGTATGCCAGATGCGCCGTACCAGAGGGGCCAAAACAATGTGTGGTGGAGATACTCTAGTGTCTGTGTTGCATATTCTTGGAGGTTGCCGTAGGTTTTGAAGGATTTTGCTTAATTGTTTCTTGCTAGCCGCTGTATTTAGGTGGTCTAGGTGGAGTATGTGTTGGTTGATGTAATCTTCAAGGGTTTTGAGTATTTTTTGGATGAGCATGAAGGTTGGGTCACGAGGGTTACGCACTTCTTTCATGGATATTTTGCATCGGAGTTTCCAAATCTCATGAAATGTTGTAGCTTGGAAGAGTTGTGCCCATATTTGGCGATGTCCTATGGGTGGAAAGGACAGTGGTGATTGCGTGAATTTTTGGGTGATGTATGAGACGCTCTTTTGTAAGGCTTTTAGGGTCCTTTGTAGGTTAGGACAATCTTGAAAGGCATGTTCCACCGACTCTGTGTGGCGATTGCAGAAAGGACAGATATTTTCAAAGGGTGGGGGTAGGAAGCGGAGGCGTTCGCGGACCTGAATGCTACGGATGGTGATCCGGAGGAGGACGTCTTTCGGTTTGGGGGGTAGTACGCGTGATTGGAGTAGGTTTTGCAAGTATTTGTGTTGGGCGATCGGGGGATTGCTCCATTTTGTCCAGAAGGTAATAGGTTTGAGGCTTTGAATTAAGATGTTATTACAGAGCGTAGTGAGAGACGGTGGTTTGTTGGAGATTCGCCATGACGGGTTGATGGCGTTGTTGTAGAAGCCGAGAAATTTATTGGATTCTGTGTGTACTTGGACCCAATCACTGAGGTGGAAGATTTGTATAGGCCCACGAGGGGCGGGTATGAGGGAGTAGTCGTCTTTGACTATGATTGGTATGGCGGTGTGTGGGTATGTGGGGTTTGTGACTTGGTAGATGAGTGAAGGTTTGTGCGAGGTTGCTTCTACAGGGCACCAAAATGAGTGTGAGGTTTGGGCGGGTTGTTGTTCGTCGAGAAGGACCGCTAGCCATGTTGGCGGGATACAATCCATCACTTTTCTAATTATGATTTTGTCTTTTTCAAAGTTTTCCAAAAGTTTGGTGGGGGGTTTTGTTTGTCTATGTTCATGTGTAATGTGTGGGAAGAGGTGTTTGAGTTGTATTCGTCTCTCTAGTAGGATTGTTTCTGATTCAGCTTGTCCGAAGGGTTTGCCGTGAGGTTTGAGAATGTATCGGTTGAAGGCTACATATTCTTGTAGAAGTTCTGCAATGAAGAGGGTAGGCGGTACGATTGTCGGTTTAGAGAGGAGGAAGTTCCGGAGTATGGTGTGCCATCTAGAGGGGTCTGCTTCTTTCACTTTCAAAATGTCGGGATGGGAGAGGAAGAAGTGGCCTTGTTTTGGAAAGCTTTCTGAGGCACATGCAACATCTTTCCATGCGGCTTGGGTTGGGGAGAGGAGTTTGTAAGCAAGTCGTGCGCTTTGTGCTTGGAGCAATGTCGGAGGCCATGACATACCTAGGCCACCTTTTGCTGTTGGAGTGATGGCTAGGTTTTTGTTGATGTATCAGAGTTTACTCCCTGATGATGGGGCAGCCAGGAGGGTTAGAAGGGTGTTGGTGATGCTGAGCAGGGTAGTGGGGGATGGTGGTTGAAGTTCAGAGTGGTAAAGAGGTTTTGGAATGAGATAGGAGTTGATGGCTACGACTTTTGTGGTGATGGTACTGTGTGTGTTTCGCCAAGTCAGGGCATCTGCTTGTACTTTGTGCATAAGGCCTGACCACATTGAGGGGGAGGAGGTGTCGTGATCGATGGTAATTCCGAGCACGCGTTGGGGGTCTGAGGTATGGTGATAGCTACTGTTAGGTATTGGGGAACTTTGGGGGCATGCTGGGAATAGGAGGGTTTTGGATGCATTTGCCTTTAATCCGGTGAGTTTGTGGCTATACTCCAGGATTTTTGTGGCTATTTCCAGGGAAGTTGGGCGTGTAAGAAAAATGGTTGTGTCATCGGCGTAGGCACCGAAACTGGGGCATTTGGTGGACGATGGGATGGGATTAGGTATGGAGTTTCGGATGATCTGGTTCAGCGGCTCCATTGCAATGATGAAGAGTAGGGGTGCTATAGGGCATCCTTGTCGTACACCAGACAATGTGCGGATGTGTTTTGTGAGGTGTCAATTGATGAGGAAACTTGTACGTGTGTGGTGCAGCGTGGCTTTGATCCAGCTAGTGAACTTTGGCGGGAAGTTCATGTGTTCCATTGTACGGTAGAGATGAGGGCGTAGGAGGGTATCGTATGCTTTTTCGAAGTCGGCCAAGAGGAAGGTGAGATTTGTTTTGGTGTGGTTAGCCCAGTGTTGTAGATCTAATATGCAAGCGAGCGTGTCATTAATGTTTCTGCCATGAACAAAGCCAGTTTGTTCTGGGCTGATAATATGTGGGAGGACGTGTCGAAGGCGTTTGGCCAGGATTTTAGTGAGGATTTTGTAGTCTGTGTTGAGCAGGGCTATTGGGCGGTAGTTTTTCATGCTTGTGTTGTCTCCCTTTTTGAATAGGAGGCATGTTACGCAGTCTGTGAACTCTGGGTACATTTCGGGGTGGGTGAGAAAGAGCAGGCCGTGCAGGTAGAGCCAAGGTGCGAGGTTGCATTGACGAGGCAAACCAACCTCTCGCAGCCGACGTATGCGAAGAGTCGAACGCAAGCCCCCCTCCGCCGTTACTACGTTCCTGTGCGCTCGCCATAGGCGAACTGGAGACCAGTCTGCGCGCAACGCGTGCAGAACGGAATCAATCAACACGAGCCGCTACATAAGCTCAGGTAACTGGATGCAAATACAGTTTCGCAGTTTCCCTTATAGATGAAGATAGAAAGTCACATTCAAACACCATATGATACACTATTACCTCTTGCGGTGACAATAGTAGACTAACTTGACAAAGAAAAACACATGTGAATCATTATGCAATGTTACAAAACTAGAATGGAATTTTTCAAGTCATATGCCATACCTGAATTATCCTGTATGACCTTATGCTAGTGTTTTATTCTACGCAAATATGAATCTACACTAATATGCAATGCTTCCTTAAAGAGGAACGCTAAGTTTTGCGGGAAATGTTGTTGAAATGAAAATTTGATCATTTTTTCTGGTAATTAAAACCCAAACATTTCATCCTTGATGTACACAAGTCTCAAAACTCACGAGTGAGCATTTTTGTTCTTACATCCATGGCCCACTACAGTGCAACTTAAGGATTTTGTGTCGTTCAGCCAAAGACAGTTTATTGATATTCTCTGACCTCCCATGTCCCATTTTAGAAGTTTACGACAACTTCACCCACTTTCCAGAACAATCGGCACAAGTGTCACTGACAATATCAATGTTTTCACATCATTCAATCGACTTCTTGACAACGCTCGACTTTCATACAGAAACGTCGAGATATTCTCCAAGCCCCCCAAAATTCCCAACAAAGCTTCTCTAATACACCACTTATGGCATGACCTCGCACACATCACTTGGTTCGAACGCGGAAGACCCAACTTCATTCTTGGCAATGTACATATGTACTCCACACACTGGACACTTGTCATCGAAGTACTTACTACGTGATACGAATAATCCCTTTGTCCCAAAACCCCCAATCATCTTTTGTCCACTACATTATCCCTGTGGCATAAAACTTTGTATCAGAGCAGATCGACATTAGAGGGGCAACCGACGCATGAACTACTTGCCGACAATCCCGCACAAGTTCTCACCACATGTCCATCATTCATAAGTTCGCATACTTTGCGACAAAAATGGTGAAAAAGGAAGCACAACCTGCAAAGAGCACCAATCCCTTGTGAGTACTCTACGACCTCTCTCACATCGTCCACCGCGGTTGTAGTACCTCTAAAGTAGATTCATTCGACATGGCACGACTCCCTCAACCCACCACAAATGTGGAGCGACTTTGTGCAAGCCAAACTCACTCACCTTCGGAAGGTGAATAAAAATTCCAATGCATGGTATAGAATCCAAAGTGTGAGTTAGTAGTCCAGCTTAGCAAAAAACACGTGGCATTTTTTCATCATCACAAGTAGTGACCTTGCCCCCAACAAATTATGTTTCTACTAAAAAATTTCCGAAAGCAAGATATTTAGCAAGTAATCAGATTTTTTGGCATCCGAGATGACTTTCTATGAACGATCGTAACATCTAGCCACGTAAACAATGACAACTATAATGCTTGGATGTACAATTCCAACGGTTGGAGACCATAATGCCAAAATCTTTGTCATAGGAAAGGACAGTCACACTCCACGCAAACCTCTTCTCCCATGGAGATCGACACCGTTGATCAACACAATGAACGGAACATGTGAAAAGCTAGAGATGTTTTAACGTCAATACTAAAAGTGACAACAATAAGGCAAAATGAACGATATTCAAAAAGAGACAGAAGAGTCCAAAGACGGCAAAGTGCAAGGGAAGATAATGAGGCTCTAATCTGGTTTGAAAAATCTTTGTCGACTGATCGGCCATCTCGGCGGCCCACATTGTCGTAGACGAGGGATCTTGAGATTATAAAGCGCAACCATGGTTCCGATGACAACCATCCGTTGATGCTATTATGAGTTCAATTGAGGGTTTGTAAATGTTGCCAACCGCTACGTGCAATACTACTTGGAGAAGCTTGTCACATTTTCATTAGCAACATCATGGTTGAACAAATAGACTTGGAGACACAACCAAGAGTCAATGAAAAAAACATTGTCAAAGGATGATTGTAAATTCATTGAATTTGCCACCCACTCTTGAAGTAAAACAAAAATTTTGAAGAAGTAATGGTCTAAAGGACTTGCTTCATGAGCGACCACAAAATCATCCTAAGGTGAAAATTCTTATACGGGTATAACAAGTAGTTCCACTGGAGTAGAGGAGCAGTCAACTTTAGTATTCGTTACATAAATGGAAACCTACCTCTTTTTAAGCAATCCACAATGCAACAACACGTATGGGAAGTAGTAAAGGTGGAAGTTGTAGAGGAATTTGTAATAGCCACAAAATGATAAGCATTATCTCAAGGTGAGGCCAAGCGGTACTCCAACCACAAAGCTCAAGTGTGTTTATTCCACATGGAAGGGTTGGAAGTAAGATAAGATTTAGTTGCCAAAGAATTAAAAAAAACATGGCCGATGAGAAGTTTGTAACAGTTCAAAAGGTGTTTTTGGGCCTCTTCATGAAGATCACAGGGGTTTCTCTCGATAAACTACCTCGAGAATTGCCAGTAGTGGAACATAGTGAAACATCGACAATCAGATGAACCTAAAGTTGGCAAGCCTAACAACGGGGAAAGGGGCCTAATAGATGATAGGTCAAGTGCAAAATCGTACAAAAAAAAGTAGGTTAATGAGAGGGTTGGGTAGGGGTTCATCTCACCCTCTACGTCACATTGCGTAGCACGAGTGTTTCATGAAAAAAAAAACAAAAAAAAGATTTAAATGTGCATGGACTATCAAGATTTGAACGACATCACCATCATGGACCGCTACCCCCTTTTGAAAAAAAATGAACTTTTTTACCAAATCCATTGGGCCAAACTTTTTAACAACATCGCCTTGTCTAGTGCCTACCATCATATCCTTGTATTTGATAAGGAAATCAAGAGGACAAACTTTTCTCATTGATCTGAGCACTTGGAGTTCACGATCATGTCTTTCAAACTCAAGAAAGCCCTTGGAACATTTTTAACAGTTAACAAAATGTTATCCTTATTCCTTGACCACTTTTTCATCATTTATCTTAATGACATCCTTGTGTACACTCTCATAGTAGAGGAAAAAATGGAAATAAATGAAAACTTGTTAACATTATACAGAAATATTTATTTTTGGAAAACTCTTGAAATGCAAATTTGGTTACTCCTCCATCATTATTTTCGCCACATCATCAGTTTAGGACGGATTTCCATGGACCCAAAACATTTGGATGCGGTTGTTGATTGGTACACGTAAAACAATGCTCAGGACATCAAATTTTTTGAACCTATTACTATCGATTTATAAAGGAATATGCCTGCGTTTCAGTGCCTCTCTTGATCTCACCCAATAAACCACTAACTCTAGTGAGAAGGACAATGAGAAAGAAGCCTTAAAATGTTTAAGAAACATTTTCATCTTAGTGTCGGCCTTGAGGATGGCTAGTCCAACAAAGGACTACATCATGGCCACTGATGCATCAAATCGAGCTAATACGGTCATTCTCCTACAAGACAATAGTGCCAAAAACCATTGTTTGCGTATATGTCATGGAAACAATGTGGACCACAACTAAAGTACGTGGTACACAAGAAAAACATGCACAATGCCATGCATGCATTAAAAACATGGCGATGCTACCTGGAATTTTGACAATGCATTGACCATATTGACCATCACGCCCTAAACCACCACTAGACCTAGCCAAATCTAGGTCATCAAATAGCTCAATGGATGGATTTCCTTTAGTTTGACGTGATCCATGAAATCAAGTAGTGGCAGGAAAAACCAATAAGGTGGATGCCTTAAGTCTACGCCAAGATATAATTATACAAATCATTGCATTGCACTTCCAACAAGACTCATACTTTGTAAGGCTATTCATGAGTATTCTGATGGGTAGGAAAAAATCACGTTTAAGTCTCAAGACCCCTACTAACGATGATGATTTACTTGCCAGGTTGTTGCTACTCCAAACAAGGGATTTCAGCGGATGCTATAAAAAGAGTGCCATGACATTGGTTTAGATGTGCACTTTGGGGAGGACAATACGACAAAGAATTTGATGGATTTACTAGTGGTGGGACAAAATGTAGACAGATGTGGGATTCTTCTCAAATCATGCGACACCTGTGAAAGACAAAAATCTTATCGCAGCACGTCACCTGTTCTACTCCAAACCTTACTTGACTTCACTATACAGTGAGTCTACATAAGCATGGAACGGGTAAGGAGAGTGTTGGTAACACTTGATGGGTATGACACTATCCTCGATCTCATGGAAAGATAATGTACAATGTCAAAATTCATCCTCAAAAAGGCAATCATCACTATAGGATTTACAGTTAATTCATACACTTGACACTGTTAAGTTCACCTTCAATTCATACACTTCACAATTGGTGTATCAAAAAGTGTGTTCCTACGTGCAAGCATTCTTAAAAAACCATCAACATCAATTCATGTCACTAGCGTCTGGATATACAATCCTCTTAAAAGATTATAGTTATCACGGATTATATTTACTTTGAATACGTTTATGTCAAAATATTCAAAAACATGTTCAGTTTGCAATACACTTGTCCATACATAGTTTTAAGGATGAGGTGAATGGTCATTAATGCATCGTAAAAGGAATAGTGTGGTTACTTCAAATTCAAATCGTGCACCTACATGGTGTGACACAAACCATGATGAGCCGTATACATGCCTGTTTCACCAACCGTTTTCTACGCAAAACAAATGATGTTCTATAGCAAATAGATGAACGTATCAACAATTTTCCAAGCTTAGATTCACTGACAAACCGTGCAAAACCAACCACAGGCACAAACAATTCCTCTAATACTTATGTAAGACCAAGGATACTTACTTGGCAACCTAATTTCTGGTTACCAAACTCACGTAAAACTCTTCCACTTCCACCACAACTCGTAAGATATCCTTTAAGGTGGTTTACAAAACAACTCTCGCCACATAGGATGGATTGCAAGGTCGAAGTCATATTTCTATGGCTGAAATTTACAGTCAAGACTTTGTAAGCATCTCGGAGGAAGTATTGCATACCCTTCCAAAAACACAAGTAGCTATGAAGCAAGTTGCCAACTAAATCAGAGTTATGATGTGATCATTGTTGGCGATCGCTTCCTCCTTTGCGTAGTGATTATCAAAATCCGAAGACAACACTTTGCAAAACTCAAATCCCACTGGTCGGGACTGTTCCACATCAAGAAAATGCGAATCCTTGACGTCGCCCGACTTCATCTCAAATAGAGTCTAGTAAACCACCTTACAATCCACATCAACTAACTCAAGCACTACCAACATCAAAGCACGACCTTTAGTAGCATAGACATTTCACCTTCACCTCCTATACAAGTGGTTGCAGATATATAGTAGAAGATTAAAGACATCCTCGAACATGGAAGTCATGTAAAAAGACCAAAATACTTGTCACGTGGCTCAAGTAAGACAACCTACGTGACATCGATCATTTGATCGTCGCCTACTTTCACCGTCACCATCCCCCGTCTGATAAAAGTCAAAATTAAAAGGGCAAGGATTGTTATGTCCTTCACATGCATGAGCCCTTAAAACTCGAGACTGTGTATTTCAGTTCTTACATCCATGGCAAATTATACTATGACTTAAATAAGTTGACATTCAACCATTGGAATTTTGGCCAACTGCCACGACCTTTGGTGTCCCATTATAGATGTTTCCAAAGAATTCAATGATAGCTTAAAATAGTCAACAAAAGTGTCACTAACCATATGGATGTTTTGACATCGATAAATTGATTTCTTGACAACGTTTAGCTTCTGTAAAGATTTTTTAAATATTCTCAAAGCCCCCCAACGTTTTGATGAATCTTCTCAAATCCACCATTCACAGCGCAACTTTTCATGCATCAGTCGACTAGAATGTCAAAGACCTCACTCATGCTTTATCTTCATTGTAAGAATTGTATATATTTGCTAGACACATTAGTTACTTGTCATCAAAGGTAGCTTACTACTTCATACAAGCTGTCCATTCGTTCAAAAGCCGGAAGTCATTCGGCTTGCACCTCATCATTGTGAACCACCTACATTTTGCTTGGTGTAGTACATGGAACAAAATGATTTGTGGCTTGCACATTTTGTGAAATGCACAAAACTGCCTGAAAGGCATGAATATTGGTATAACTCTATAAAGCGGTTCCCATACATGTGGAACTCTTACGAAAATCAATCACATCTACTTATTCACCAAGATTCATGTTGACAACTTTCATTCTTTATTGATCGTACTCAATTGTTTTACATGTATCTCATTTGATGACGATCTATCATCATGGAATGGAGTCATATATTTTGTTTTCAAAACAAATTGTGACATTTTTGCGCTTGAAATTTGTTGCGATTATATGATAAGTGTTAAGACATGAATTTTGGAATGAACATGAGTTTTGTCACATCACTAAAAGAGACCATGTATGCCTCACAAAAAAGCCATCGCCAGTTCAATGCCTTTTAACATGTGTTATAGCATAAAACTCATTGATATCTAAAGTGCAGTTGAATTTGAAGAAACATCCAC
This sequence comes from Penium margaritaceum, assembly GCA_023375785.1. Classification (NCBI taxonomy): domain Eukaryota; kingdom Viridiplantae; phylum Streptophyta; class Zygnematophyceae; order Desmidiales; family Peniaceae; genus Penium; species Penium margaritaceum. The sequence continues at coordinate 8,498 of SZWC01030621.1, read as the reverse complement.
TTAAGATATCAAGAGTTTATCCCTTATAAAATGTTTCATGTCAAAAAATAGAGAAAATAATGAGAACCCGATTGTCATGAAACATGTGTATGATGTGAAACAATTTCAAAAGAACATGAATTTTCATGAACGTTTTCCTCCAATTTATGGAATAAAATATTTCTTACACGCAATGTGTAGTGTTTTTGTGTGTTTACCACCACGTCATGCAGAAGACGTGTTTAGTGAAAATTTTATTCACGACCTTAATACTATACATCTTTTCCAATAATTTCATCCTATGAAAGGATTTACATAATCTAGAAATTCCAATATTTTGTTTAATAGAGATTTAAAAATAAATGCATGTAAGGCCATTCTATAGTTGAACAAATTGAAAAGAAAATCCTTTAAAACATCTATGTTGACCAGTTGATGCTTAAACTTTCAAGGTTACTAATGAAGGCCTAGATGAAATGAAATCAAAGTATGACATTGCAAATTGAGTTGAATTCTTTCACATGCATGATCAAATCCATTTTCGTTTTAATCTCATCTTATGGAAAGAACACGTGTTGTAAGGGTGGCAGAAGAGTAATGTTGAATAGTACTCCATCACAAAAGTTGATTCGCTTCATTCTCATCAAGTAACTATTAGTAATTAAATATGTACTATAACTTGTCTTCAATTCATTTTGTGCATGTGAATCATTAAGCTATAGGACTTGAGTCCCCTACATATAGGTATGTAAATTAAAGCAACGTTTTCCATACTACAACCATGCAAATGTTGCATTCCTCCCAATCATTCTCAAACTTGTTTAATCTCCCTTCCTCAATTTCTTTGTCATTTCTTATTACATCATGAACTTCAAGAAAAGATCACATGTGTAGCATTAGCATAATCTCGTGTCATTTGTAAGATTCTTACATCAACATCAATTGAAACCAACCACACTAGTATGTCATGTATATGATATGTGTTTCCTTACACATAGCATTGAGTGTTAAACATGTAGGTTATACAATGTTGCAAACAAGTAAGAATCAAATATTTCTTTATGATCAAAATTTGTATTCACGCTTCAAAACTAAGAACTTCTACATTTCTTTATGGGAGTTATAGCTTAATATTTTTCACGCATTTCATGTTAGCTGCCTTTTTCTTTTAGAAAGAATTTTTTTTTGAAGTATTGAGTGTTACATCTTTTGAGCAATGATGTTGGTATAACTTGAAGACATCGTCTTCATGTATGTGGTGAAGATATGGTGCTTAGAGAGACCTTGTCCAAGTAAACAACCCCAAATTGGGGTGGATTTGTATGGCATCATGTAGATGCAATGTAACAAATAAAGGAGTTGGATGAAATATCTGAAAACATCAAATAGTCTATCATTTGAATGTACATATTAAAAACACTTGAGAAAAATTAACATGCTTGGGTAGAAAAACTAAAAAAATCGTTTTATACCAATGACATGGAATTTTCTTTGCATTGAATACGTATTGATTAAGTTGTTGCATAAAGTAGGTTGACCACAAATGTGGGAAAAAAACTAGGCATTGATGAATTGGCAAGCATTACACAACATCATGAGTTCATGTATTTGTTCAAACAGAAGCATTTTATTACTAAATAGCTACGTTGATGTCCTTAAACTTGTAAAAATGTCTTCATTGACTCTACAGTTATTAGAGGAGCCAAAGATTTCCATGAAATTAAGGGAAAACAACTTAGAAGCCCTGAAGCTAAGACGGCACAAAAATATTGAAAAATTGACTGTGCATGAAATTTTGATTTAAAACATGTTCTTAAGTATTGTAAATTCAATTTCCACGATGAAAAATGCCACCATGCCTTGGAGCACGACCATTTCAAAAATCTTTATGTTGAGGCTCATGTTATTAGATAAGAGACCAAATCACTTAGTGTGGCCGCAAAGGTGGGTTCATGCAAGTACAATTGTGGGTAAGGCTTAAATTTTAGCCACCTTCAGGGATGAGAATAGTTAAGTAGGTGGTTGCAAATGGATTGGTAGGCAGGGCCATGCCTTCATACATTTTCAACAAAGTTTTTACGTGTGCTAGTCCACGTATTCCGTTTGTATCACATGTATGTAAATACGTTGGGTAAATTATTTGGTTAGTGACGAGTGAGAATTTTAATTGTCTTCGATGATTTGACCCGTAACTTATTTGCACTAATGATACCGCACAAAACTTATTTGCAATAAGTAGCCTCGATCAACGCAAGGTTTTTTTGTCAATGATTTTGAAATCCTCATCATCTGCTCAATCTTATACAAAAGGGCTTTCTTACTCCGAAACGTTCTGATTGGGGAGTTTTTGGTCTACGTCGTACAAATAAAACACTATGCATAGAAACCATACCGTAACCTAGGTATGTCAAATATGAAGATTTGGTTCATTTTAAAATGTATTCACACATCATGGTAAGTGGTTACAAAAGAATAAAGTCAATATCAATTAGAACACAAAACAATTTCCATTCAGTTTTGAATTTGGTAATATTCCATTATTTGATGGATTAAACAATAAATAATAAAAATCAAATCTAAAAAAAAATATATATGTTTTACTTTAAACATTCAATGTCATTTTCGCATCCATGATTCTATCCAAATTTAACATACTATGATTTTTCATTTTAGTGAAACGAGAATGGATAAATTTTATTCATTGATTGAATATCTTCATTCAAAAAATTTCAATAAATTGAATCAATTTTTATCCACGTCCAAAGATTACATCATGTAATAGAAGTATTCTATTTTGTGCTAAAATCAAATATCTAATTATTTCAAAAAAGTAAAAACTACATCATTGTTTTCTTGGGCAATGTTTCAGTTATAAATTGAAATAAATTGAAAGGAATTGTATTCGTATTCATTAAAAAAAATAATTTTTTGTAATTCAGTAAATTTCATCATTTATCCAAAATTCATAAACAACATGAAACCCCTTATGAAGAATGATTTTTTTAATTCTTTGCGGAAGAAAAAAAGAATTCTTCATATAGAGTTTTATATTTTTTATCCATTTAACATAAAACCCACGCCATGTGATACCTGGGGTATCGCATGGGGTGGGTTTTATTTTGTAATTGGATCTTATCTCATGTTATAAGATTCATCTTTAAGATGAATCTCTTGTGATTACGCATAGAAGTAACAACATCATGGTTATGAGTTCTGGATAATTGATGAAGTTTATGGGGTTATAGAAGATAATTGTTTTAAGGAGTATTGATGGAGTTCTTATTGATCTATAGTCAGTTGAAACTGCAGAATCTCATAGCATTGCCTTGAATTCACTTGTAGTGTATGGAGAATGGATGACGTTAATATGAAGTTCCTGGATTACGTTAACTGGATTGTACGGTGAGTTGAGTAGAGCTGATCGGGGCATTTCTGGGGAATGGGACCAATTCGACATCAACGCCGCCTTTCGCATTAGTTCGTCGCCCCGCGCAGATGTCGCATACGTGCGATCACTCGTCGTCCGTCAAGAAGGTGGTAGTTGTTGAGACGGCATAAAGCGGGTAGCGGCAGCGATGGCAATGGCGATGGCAACAGCAACGGCTGCCGGGAACCTGCTCGCGCAGAAGGCGACGACAGTGGCGGCGGCGGCGGCGGCAGATTCGTCGCTGTCGTGGACACAGCATGGCTCTGGCGCTCGGAACCTGCACAAGCATAGCCAGCCGAACGTCTGTAGCCCCAGCGTCAGCTCTGTCCCCAGCCTTGGAGGCGCAAGCGGAGGCCGCACGTGCGGTAGCACTGAGGTGAGCAGCAGACTTGGCGACAACGGCAGTACTTGCAACAGCAGCAGGAACGCCAGCAGCGGCAGCATCGGCGGCAGCAGCGGCAGCGGCAGGATTAGGAGGAGGAGGAGGAGGAGGTGCGGAGAAACGAGCGTCGATGCAAGAGATCAAGCACTTTGCGTGTGCTTGCCCACGCCTTCGCCCTCTCCATCCTGTTTGTTGGAACCCTTCCCCTCCTCCTCCACCTCCTCCTCCTCCTCCCCCTCTTCCCACCTGTCCACATTGTTCACATCGTCTCCTCTCTCTCCCTCTTCCACCTTTCTTCCAACAAGCCCCTCCCTTGCTCCTTCCGAAAGCTCCGCAGGTCGGCCTCCTCCTCTCTGCGCCTTACCCCCCTCTTCTGGTTCTTCGTCCTCCGCAGCAGGAAGGGGGGTGAAGGACACCCCCCTTCCTGCTCCTTCTGCCCCTGGCACCACCTTCTCCATTGGTCCCAAGGGAAGGAGGTTCGGCCGGCCTGTGGTGCAACGAAGCCCGCCCAGTGGGCCTGAGGAGGAGCAAGGGAAGGAGGTGGTTCGTGAAAGGAGTACCAGGATAGCAGATGAAGAGGAGGATCAGGGAGGCAGGGGAGGGGCGTGGCAGCAGGGGGCGAAAGTGGAGTGGTCGCGGGCACCAGGAGTGCTTTCACCTAATACAAGCTCAACGGTGCAGTGGGGAAGGGTGGAAGAGTCGCGACATGGGGCTGCTGCTGCTGCTTCTGCTCCTGCCCCAGCAGGTGTCCATTCTCGCAGCGCCTCTGCTTCTGCTGCTGCTGATGCTGCAGGGCCGGCGACGGTGGTAGCGCCAGCACCAGCAGCAGTAGCAGCGGGTGTGGAGGACGACGAGATGTTTGCGATGCCGATGGTTGGGCGAGTCCGTGCGGCCTCTGTGGCTCAACCGCCGCTCGCAGCATCGACCCCACTGCCAGCAGGGTCCACAGCTGCACGCGGGGCGCTAACATCCGCAGCAGCACCAGCAGCAGCTGTAGAGGCAGCAGCAGCACATGGAGCAGTGAGATCTGCGGCAAGAGTAAGTGCATTGGTGGCAGAAGCAGCAGATCAGCCAGCGGCGCCATTTAGGGACATTGCTGGAACCACCACTGCCACTGTCACCCCCGCCATCGCTGCTGCTGCTGCTGCTGCTGCTTCGGTTGATTCGGATGACGGGGCGGGGTGGGAGGAGGAGGAGGGCTTGGTGCCGGCGCCCTGGAAGCCGCTGAAGGCCGGGCTGACACTGTCCAAGAAGCAGCGCAAGCTGCTGTCGCAGCAAGCGCAGGTGCAGGCGGCGCAGGAGAGGCGGCTGCTGCGGCAGGCTGCACGTAGCGGCGGCGGTGTGGACGTATCCGGCAGCAGCAGCATAAGCAACGGCGAAGACAGCGGCAGCACCACCATCAGCTCCAGCAGTAGCAGCGGCAGCAGCAGCAGCAGGAACACCGGGAGCGGTAGCACCAGAGTCGGCACAGTGCTCTTTTCCTTAGGCTCAATTGCAATCGGGGGCGATGGCGCAGCTGCAGCCGCCAGCAGTTCCCCACGGACAGGCGTCCCAACACCTCCACAAGCTGCAGCGGCAGGAGCGGCGAAAGTGGCAGGAGCGCTAGTGCCTGGCAGTGCAGCTGCTGGGCCAGGAGGCCCTGAGAGAGCTTTGAGGGGAGCAGGTGGGAGGGAGAACGCGGTTGACTCCCGTGCGCATGCGGCGGAGGAGGCAGGCGATCAGTCAGAGCTGCCGCCCGACGCTTCAGGTAGCAGTCGGCCTTGTCCTGCAGGGTTGAGTGGTAGGGTTTCGTCCGGTGAGGAGGACGACGACGATGATGACGAAGACGAATGGGAGGCGTTGGATAGAGAGACTGTGGAGGAGAAAGAGGAGGATGAGGAAGGTGAGGGAGAGAGGGAATGGGAAGGAGTAGATGGGGCGGGCATGCGAACCCGTTTGAGTGGTGGCAAGGGTCAGAGCTCTGTGTCGGTGGCTCAACAGCGGCCGTTGGACATCGCTGCAGCATCGTCGGTGCGTTCGGGGACGGTTGTGTGTGGGTGGCGCTAAGCACAGGTTGCGCAAAGCACGGACTTGTGTGCAAACGCAGAGCACAGACTTGAAACGCAGAGCCCTGACTTAAAACGCAGAGCCCTGACTGAAACGCAGAGCACTGACTTGAGTGCAAAGCACAGACTTAAATGCAAAGCACTGACTTGAACTCAGAGGACTGACTTAAGTGCAAAGCACTGACTTAAACGCAAAGCACTGACTTAAACGCAAAGCACTGACTTAAGCACAAAGCACTGACTGAAGTGCAAGGCACGGACTGTGTGTGTGTGTGTGTGTGTGTGTGTGTGTGCGTGCAATGTGCAAATA
>SZWC01030620.1:7607-18599 GCA_023375785.1 Penium margaritaceum | reverse complement strand
CGTCCCTCTGCCTCCCTCATCGTCCCCTCTCTCATCTTCCACTCTGGTCGTTTCTCTCTCAGTCTCCTCCACATCACCGGCATCGTCCCCTCCTTCTTCCTCCCTGATCCCCTCTGTACCTCTTCCCCCTTCCCCCTTCGTCCCATCTCTTTCACCCTCTTCCCCTCTTCCTTGTCCGCTTCCTACCAATGTCGTGTCATCACCCATTTCTCCTCCGCTTGTCTTCCCTGCTCCTCTTCCCGCCTCCTTGTCTGCCGCCCCTCCGCCTCCCTCCCCACCACTCCCTTCCCCCTTTCCCCCCTCTTGGGCTGTCTCTGCTTTCCCCCTTCCCTCCTCCTCTGTAGTGCTCCCTCCGTTTCATGCTCTGTTGCCTTCTACCTTCCATCGGGGTCACGCCCACGGTCGCCACTTCTTTCTTCTTGAGTTTCACCATGCGCTTGATGCTTGCACTGACCATCACTTCACCGGCGCGCTGGCGTCTGCTGCACGTGTCCTTGTGATCACATATGTCCAGCCCACTTCCTCCTTCCCCATCTCCCCTTGACGATTCCGATCCCCTCACCCTTGCTGGCGCTCTTGCTCACCCGGACGCCGTTGCCTGGCACGCGGCCTGTGTTGCAGAGGTTGATGCTCTGGCTGAGCACGGTGTGCTCGAAATTGCTGACCTTCCTCCTGATCGCACGCCAATCAAGGCCAAGTGGGTCCTACGCAAGAAGTTCACCGCCTTGGGTGCCTCCGACCGGTACAAGGCTCGCCTCACCGCCAAGAGCTATTCCATGTCTGCAACGTTGACTTTACTGACATCTACGTCCCTATCGACCGTTTTACGACAAGTCACGTCGTCATCTGTGTCGCAGCTCACTTTTAGTGGGAGCTTCACCAGGTGGACGTGAACAATGCATTTCTCCATGGTCGTTTTGAGGAGGAGTTATACATGGTCCAACCTCCTAGCTTCTCCGATGGTACCAGATGCGTCTGCCGCCTCCATCACATGCTCTATGGCCTCCGCCAGTCTCCACGTTGTTGGAACGAGGAACTCTCGTCTATCTTTGTCTGTGGCCGTTTCCGTCCTAGTCATTCCGATCCTTCCCTCTTCGTCAGTGGAACGACTCTTGTGCCAGCCTTCATTTTGGTGTATGTGGATGACCTCCTCAGCACCACTCCTTCCTCCTCCACAATGTTCGATGCAAAGGGTCTCCTCTCCTCGTCGTATCGCATGAAGGACCTTGGCCTTGCGGCCATGTTCTTGGGGATGGAGATTGAGCGCCTCCTTGGCTGTCTGTTGGTGCATCAAGAGTGCTATGTCAAGACCCCCGCGAACTGCTTTGCTTCCGTTGCCGACCTCTCTCACCCCCTCCCTGCTTCTTCCTCGCCCATGCCACCAGGCACCCATCTCACCCTTCGTTTGGTCCACGACATGGAATTGGGTGTGCTGGATTCCTCTGTCCCATTTCAGTCCATCATTGGCACGCTCACGTACCCGGCTGGCACCACTTGTTTGGATATCGCCTGCGTGGTGAATGTCCTCGCCAAGTATGACTGCGAGCCTTGCACAACCCACCTCCAAGCGGCCACGTACGTCCTTTTCTACGTCCTCGGGTCTGCACGTGCCGGCCTCGTCTTCCAGGCTGGGTCTGGCATCCCTCTTTGGAGGGCTACGCCGACAGTGACTATGCCCGTGATTCAAACGCTCGTAACCGTAGGGACTTTGACTTCCTCGTCGGTCCTGCTTCCATCTCCTGGCGCAGCAGGAAGCAGGACTTTGTCGCTCACAACACCGAGGAGGTTGAGTACATGGCTCTGGGTGGTGCTACCGCCGAGGCAATGAGGCTTCATGGCCTCCTCGGCAAACATGGCCTTCCCATCATCGATGTGCTCCTCTACACAGATTGGTAGAGTGGATTGGCCATCACCAAGAATGCTAGTGCACTTCATCATCACACCACGCACATCATTGTTGAACACCACTACGTGTGCGACATTGTCGCAACAGACGATGTCTACCTCCGGTTCATCTCTGCCGAGTTTCAGCTCGCGGAATTTCTCGCAAAGGCTGTCCACCAGCTTGCCTTTGCTTTGAGTAGCACCTTTGTCGGTCTTCGGACCGACCCCTCGTTGGACTGAGGCTTCCTTTTCCTCTCTCCACTCCCTTTGCCTATGTTGTTTGGTCCTCTGCTCGATGACCGCTTGTATGCTGCATCTCTGTTCCTTCCCCTGCTCTTGGCTTCTCCCCTCCATGTGTCTGTCCCTTGCAGGTCCTTCCACATCCGATGTCCTTCGTCACTGGCGTGGGGTCTTCCACTCGTCTTCGTCCATTCTCCTATACCATCTCTTCCCTCTCGTCCCCCTTTCCTAGTGTCCTTTGGTGTCTCCGTTATCGTGTACCTCTGGGTGGTGGGATGCAAGCCCTTGACTCTCTTCTCTGGCGCCCCCCTCCCTCCTCGCTGGACACGTCCGGGTTGCCGCTCTTGGCGGTGTGGCACTCCTGGCGGCATGTGCCGGCCGGGTGCTTCTGGCATAGTGCTTCTAGACGGTTGTTGCTAGTGGGGTCCTTCTGGTGGAGTGTTTTTGGTGAGGTGCTCCTGGATGAGGCACTTCTGGATGGGTGCTATTGGTGGGGTGTTTCTGGTGGAGCGTTTCTGGTTGGGTGCTCCTGGATGAGGCGCTTCTGGACAGGTGCCTCTGGTGGAGTGTTTCTGGTGGGATGCTTCTGACGCCGTGCCCCTGTGCGGGTGCTTCTGGACGTGCTCTCGGCTAGGTGCTTCAGGCAGCGTGATCAACCCCATGTGTTGAGACGTGGTTGGTGCCTCTCGTGTGGCCCTCTTATCCCTCCATGCGGTCCGCTTTGTCCCTATTGACCATCTCTCTCGGCTCGCTGGGGCTAGTGTCGTGGTCTTCATGTTTCCTGCTTGCGCCGCCTACAATCGCTTGCGCTATCGTGTTAAAGTAACAAACAATTCTCACTGTTTAGCAAACCTAGATGGTTAATTGGTTAGCAAACCTAGATTTGTCCTGCACGTTGTGCGGGAACCTGCCCTATGAACCTACCCTGTTGGGCCATGCATGTAATGTTCTTGCGCTGGTGCATTGTCTGTCGCACTATGCGGGTTTCCTTGGCTACGCTCGGTGTTTTGCCATGTGAGTTGCGTGCGCTCAGTGTGCTTCGCCACGCTTTGTGGCGAACCACGTGATCAGTAAGCACGCGGCCCGATAGGGGTCATGCTTGCTCGTAATTCAACCTCATTCTTTTCCAAAAGCATTCCATTTGCTCATCTCAATTATCTCTTGTGCCTATCTCTCCCCGCCTCGATCCCCCCTCACAGCTCTCAAGAGCACTCCCCCCACACAGCTCTTGAGAGTGGCCCCCTCCTCACAGCCGAGAGCGAAGTTGGCCCCTCAGCTATCTCTCGGAGTTCCCCCTCACGAGAACCGAGAGCCACCCGGCTCCATCCACCACCTCTCTCCTCCTTCCTCCTTCGTCCTCCCTCATACGGACTCCCCCTACTCCTGCCATCTTCAACACCATCCATGGTGCCGATCCCCACAGTGGTAGCACACAAAGCCGTTGAANGCATGAGGCGTATGCCACGGCTGAAACTGCGACTATGGACGCCGCGCCTATGACGTATGTAGAGCCGGTGCTAACCACAGCTGCGCTCCCTACCATGCTAGTCTGCTCATCTTTGGAGCTCGGCGTGGGTGAGTGCACACGACACTTGCTCCCACGGGCACAAGGCCACAGGGGGGGTGAGCGATGGAAGCACAATCTCTCAGACGTGATGCGACGCCTTCACGAGAACGTCCACCACCGAGCTTGTGGTGCGCTGCTGTGTGACTGCTCTGCTATTGATATGCTGATATCGATTGGCAAACGCAATGTGCGACTTCAAGTTTGGTGCTGATTCTACACCGGGTGTCGTCGTCGGTCGACGGCTGTGGCCTCAAGCCACCTTTGGTGCTGCTGCTACTGCTGCGACTCTCGCTGCGGCTGCTACTACAACAATTCCCATCGTTAGGCCACACTAAAAGTTTAAAAAGAAGAACGCACCCTTTTTCTTTTTTCCACCACCTTGGGTGCTCCCTTTGGGATTGTTATGGGATGTCCCACTCGAGGACTCTCCCTCCTTTCTCCTTTTTTTTCTCACCCGCTGGCTCGATCTTCATGGCGAGCGTATTGGAGGGGGAGGCTCCCCCCCCTTTGCGCGCAGTCGCCTAGAGGATGCCCGTTGGCCTCCCCTGTCCCTCTCGGCCGACGGGAGGCCAGCGTTTAGCCAGCACGGACCAGCACACGCCCCGGCTCGTGCGCCGGCGCTCTCTCGGCACTCTATCGCGCCCCCCATTGACATGACAGGCCCGACCGAGGTGACCTCCCCAGACGGGTCCCTCACGTCAAATCCCCCTTAGGCCCAAAGGCAGCAGTTGCTAAAGTATCTGGCACCGCGATTAATGCAGCATCTGCTGCTATTGCTATAGTAGCTATTTCCTGCTGCTACTGTTACTATGGCTACTGTTGCGGCTACTTCCTGCTGCTGCTACTGTTGCAAATGCTACAAAAACTACTGTTCTAACAGCTCATTGCTACTGTTGTTGCTACGGCAACTGCCCGCCGCCGCTGCTGCTACAGTTGCATGCTCCTGCCGCCGTTGTTGCAACTCTTGCCCGCTGTCGTTGCTGCGGCTGCTTCTGCGATTGCTGCCTGCTGCTGCTACTATGGCTGATGCCTACTACTGCTGCTACAGTTCGTGTGGCAGCTGCTTTGCTACTGTTGTAGCTCATGGCCACTAATTTCGCCGCTGCTGTAAGCTGCTGCTACCGTTGTGCGCTAACACTGCTCACAGCCCCTGCCGCAAGTTACTGTTGAGAGCTGCTTCTCCTTTTTTTTGTGTGTGTACAGGCCGGTGGCCAGATACGGCTGCTATTGCCACTCGATGCTGCTGCTTTGCTGGGTGCTGACTGTAGCCGTTCTTGCTACAGGCGCTTCCAAGCGCTACTGCTCCTACAGCTGCTGTTGCTTGTAGCTGCCACCACTGTCTCCGCTACCCCCACCGCTCCACTACAACATAGTCGTGGTGGGTTCCTCCGGGATCTACTCCTGCTACCATGGGTGGCTGCCGCAGCTGCCACTCAGATATGCTGTTGTTGCTGCATCTCTACTGCATTACACGAGCTGTGGCTCATTTTCTCTGATACCATGAGAAAACTCTAAGCTTCCTAGCACGCTTGCCACTGGCTAGGCGTCAGTGCTCAGTCAGCTCGCGGCGTCAACACAGGCCAGACACGGAACGGCAAGGGTTTGGCAATACGACACAAACTGTGTCAAATGTGCCCCCATAAAATAAAACACATGTAGAGAGAGTTCACAGAATAAATACCTGCCGCGGCACATGACGGGTGTCACACGCGGCAATGCAAGGGCTGTCCGAAAACCGGCCCAAAACACTGTTTGGCCAAAACTTTGCGCAGACAAATTAGAACGCTATGTTGTCTAGACCTAGAGATGCATAATCATGAGCCGGATGCTTCGAGTGGTCACACGCATAAGTCTGGCACCGATCGATGGAGAGACAATGCGAAAAATGCAAATCGGCCTCAAGAGCCAGTCCATCGAAAAAACTCTGGCGTCTGCACGAAATCCGCAAAGCACCCCAACAAGCACCTAGGACGTCGTGGCAGCTCTTTTTGGCAGCTGCTAGTGGGTGGAGCCACCACTCGTCGATGCTCTGGCACCAGCTGCGTCCGCATCAAGGATAGGTTGTAGAAAACATGCACAAGGTCCGAGACAGCATCCACGATGTTTGGGCAGTCGTCGGTCAGCTCCGAGGGGGTGATCCACCACGTGCCGACACGCCTGTGCCTCTGGGGTCCGCATCGGGGATCATGTCATTGCAATGTCCTGTACCGCTACTCTCCTGGCTGTCGCTCATGACGGGTGGAAGCCACACACACCAACTAGAGTTTTTCTCGGTGGACTGGGTCTTTAGCCCGATTTGCGTGTTTTACATTATGTGTCCACCAATGGTGGACCACGCATGGTACCAGTTCTGGCGTCTGGCTCAAGATTTGCATCGCTAGGTTGAGATGAGTTGGAAGTTAATGAGGGCATGTAGGCCCATGCATACACGAATATGAGCTCTAAATGTGAGTGCAATGCAGAATGGCAAAAAATTGGCTAGGCCCATGCATACACGAATATGAGCTCTGAATGTGAGTGGAATGCATAATGGCAAAAAATTGGCTAAGTCTGGAACGCATGATATGAAAGAACAAGGATATAGTACAAATGAGCCCCTAGCGAGCTTATGTAGGGCGTCTGCAGCTAGTTGTTGGTATGTGTCCCACAGATTTGTTGTGACCTCTGGCCTCGCTGCACTCTCACCGCACTGATGCAGGTGATTAATGTTGGAGTGACATCGGCGCTGACGTCACTGCCCGCGTGATACCGGATCACAAGAAGACCTTCTGCACTCTTGTGACTGGCTTCAGGGTTACCTCCAGCACAGGAGTTTGCCACTTGAATTGTGTTGACACTAGGATTCCTAGTGTATGACGGGGATGTGTGTCCGGGTTGTCTTCCCAAATTTGCTAGGTTGTATGCGTGCAGAAAACTATGTGGGTGAGGTCCCAGGTTCGAGGCTCACTAGGCGCGGGTGCGAGCGAGGATGGGCTCGCCGTTCGCCCGCTCGTCACCCCGCCACCTGCTCTGCTGCACCTAACAACTCTCTCTCGTGTTACTCAGGTTACACACGTTTTGCTAGTCAAGCATCCCCCTTCTATGGCGTCTAGTGCCTTGCTTGCCTCGTGATTCCCACTTCCCTCGCTCTCCTCCTAACCAGTTTTCTCTATCCTCTGGTATCAGAGCGAGTGAGGGAACGCGCTGTTTCCCACACGCCCATCAGGTTCTGGACCTTCACCGATGACGTGGTGTCTCTTCACCACGTCATTCACGTCTTCCGCCGCCGTCGCATCTGCGATCTAGCAGTAGCGTCAACCTGGGAGGCCGCAGTACGTCCAGATAGATCGTGCGGTGCCTTTGGCGTGTGGCCGTGTTCGCTTTTGTGGCAACAACTACCGACGCCACCCGCCACCCGCCACCCGCCATCTTCTCCTGGCAGCACGTATCCTCCTGGCACTCCGCACGTCCTTGTGGAGTCACTACGAGCTTTCCTTCCCTTGTCGGAAGTGACTCGTTGCCTCCCACGCCGTCGCTGGCTCCTGTCGTCCACTGGAGCCTCAGGCACGCCCTCCGGCGTCCTAGTCCTCCCTCGGCGCACCTATGTCCCTGCAGCCACACTCACTGCTTTTGTGACAAGGCGGACAGCCTAGGCAGTAGGTGCAGCTGTGGCCGGAGCCCTAAAGCAGCTGCCATCACCTCCATTGGTAGAGACGCGGCAGTTGCCACCAACTCCACTGCAGCTACAGCAGCCGCAGCAACTAGTACCGCATTGAGTGCAGCTGCCTCAACGGGAAGCAACTGCAGTGTTAAATCTGTACCCATCGCAGTAGGAGCTACTGCGTCCGCCATAGCCACGGTGGATCTAGCTAGTGTACACGCGACAACAGCAGCCACAGCACGCGCGGGCGGCAGCAGCAGCAGCACCCGCTGCGCCAGCAGCAGCACCCGCGGCCGCATACCGCCATCTCCACACGTGGTGGCAGTAGCAATACCCGTGGCCAAAGTGCCAGCTGTCGCAGTTGCATGCATCGCCTCATGGTGCCGCGTTTGTCACGCTGGCACAAACCGGCAACCAGAGCGTGCCCCCGCCTGGTGCGGACTACGAGGGGAGGCTGCCCCAGCACCACGTGCGTCGTCGTAGAGGAATGAGGGGAGATCGCGAATCCGGGTCTGCCGCGTCCACGTCTGTGTGGACATCCCGTCACCGTTCGGTAAGCGCCTCTCCGCCCCTCTCTCCCGGGGGGGACCCGCCGTTTCAGGACGCTTCAGAGTTACCTGCGGTCCAGTTGCACTCAGCACTCACATAAGACGTTGTAAGTTTTGTGAGTGCTTTCACTCGCAAGACGTCTGCTCTCATTGACGCCGCTGCAGCAGCTGCAGCCACCTTTGTCGCCGCCGCTAGAGCGTTGCGTGCTCCTGCCTCGACTTTGGTAGGGCGAGCTACTGACGCGTACACAGAGGTAGCAGCTGCTGCTGGTCCCATCGCTACAGCTGCTGCTAACATAGGCACACAGGTTTCTGCCGTAGCATCTGCCATTGCCTCTTCCATAGCCGCAGCTACGTCAGCAACATCAGCAGCTGCAGCCTCTATCCGCAGCTCTACAACCGCAGCATTGGCCGCATCAGCATCTGCTCCATCAGCTGCCTTCAGCTTCGTCACGGCGACTGTCTCCGTCGCAGCCGTCTTCGTCACCCTCGGTGCCGCCTACGCCACCGGAGCCTTTGCTCTCGTGGTGCCCATCGTCTCCACCATCTCCATCCTATCTGCCGCCGCAGCGGCTGCTATTCCTCCTCTACTTGCCTTTCTGCACAGCCCGTCCTCTTGACTTTCTTTGCTGCATTTAGTGCCTGCTTGCACTCTTCTCCTGCCTGCCTTGCGGTGGCTTGTCCTGTCTGACTCGGGGTGGGCTATCCTGCAGCATCATTATTCTTTGCCTCAGGCAACCCCATATTTCCCACGCCCACTGGGGCTGGGGAAACTCTGCCGAAATGTTTTCGGCAGAGCCCGCACGTTGTCACCATGCCTGGTGACGACAAGTCAGTCGTTGCGGCTCTTCAGCGCCAGTTGGCCCTCGCTCGCGAGGCCCAGCAAGAGGCTGAGGACCGTCTTAAGCTCGCTGAGGACAACCGCGCTGCTTTTGCTGATGAAGTAACCACTATTGTACTTCGCCGCCTCCCCGCTGCGTCTGTTGTTCCCCCTGTAGGGGCCAATCCCACTCCCCAGGCTGGCACCACCTCTGCTTCTAGCACTTCTGCTACTGCACACCCTGGCACTGTCGCTGCTGCTACCCAACTGCCTGCGCCTCGCCAGCATGATTTCTTTTCTCAGCCACCTGTGCTTGCCTCTGGGCTTGCCTTCTCCTCCTGGGAAGTGCGCTTTAGCGCGTGGGCTCAAGGGGAGCAGCTGTGGGAGTATTACTCCCCAGCTGTTGCTCCATTCACTCCCCTTGCAACTGAGTCTGCCCGTGCCGTGCGCGCCCTCATCGCTGTCGCTCCTGAGTCACTGATTGATGATGCCGGCACATACAATGCTGATCCTGCTGTCCAGCGTCTGGCCGACGCTGTCGGTGCATATGCCATGCTACGTCGTCGCAGCATTGGCCAGGCCGCTCAGAGCGCCCTCACAGTCCAGTTCAACACACTTCTCATGCATAGTGACGAGACCGCTGATGCCTACTGGTCTCGCGGTCTCAAGCTCCTTTGCGAGCTTGGCAAAGCAGCACCTGGCCAGCTCTCTGCCGTCCTCACCATGGTCAACGGCCTTATCCCAGAGCTGTCCGACCTTCTTTGTGACGTCAAAGCTGACGAGCTACAGCAACTTGCCTCCCAGCCCGTTCCCCCAGATTCACCACCAGGGGTAGGGACTCTTTGGGATTTCACCTCCGAGCGTCTTGCTGCCTGGTGGACTAGTCATCAAAACAAGCGCCTCCATCGCTCTTCCGTCACGGGCGTCGCTGCGCTTAGCACTGCTCCTGCACCCTCCTCCTCTGCTGACACTTCCTCTACCTCCACCGTTTCTTCCTCGTCCTTCCCCGCCTCTGCCCTCGCTTCCCAAGGTCGTGGAAAGGGCAAGGGGAAGGGCAAGGGCAAGGACAAGGACAAGGGTGCTCCTGCTTCCTCGCGGGTTCCGGGTACTGTCGTGTGTTGGAACTGTGGCTCTACTGAGCACTCTACTCGGACTTGTCCAGCTCCTCCGGATGACCTCCGCCTCGCCCGGGCCATGCGTGCTCACTGGGCTCGCACCTCCACCTCCTCCGCGCCATCCCCCTCTGGCGCCGGTGTCACATCGCGCTCCTCCATCCCCCTCCCGGCTCAGGCTCACGCCACCTCTGGTGTACCTTCTCATTCGCATCCTTTCCCCTATCCCTGGGGCTGGCCACCCCCTTACGGCGCCCCTGCGTATGCTGGCCCCCCGTCATCAGCCTACACCCCTCCGCCGTGGTTCCCGCCTTCCCTCGGCGCGTCTACTCCAGCTCCGTTGGCGTCTGTGGATGGTGATCGCGGTGATCGCTAGCGCCACCTTGAGCATTCACTCCTTCAGCTTCTTCATCTTTGCGATCAGGGAGGTGAGAGTGTTGTACCGGTGGCCAGAGGTCTTGTGTGTCAGACTGACAGTGTCCTCCGTGGGGATCCTTCCGGCCACACCGTGGGTGCCTTGTGTGCGTCTGTCCCGTGGATTGAGCGTTGGCAGTCCGACTTTCTTCCTCGTGGTCTGTCCCTCTGTACATTGTCGCCGTCCTCCGTTGGCACTGTTGCCACATCCAGTGTGCTTCCCACTATGCGTGCGTCCTGTGGCCTCTGGGTCCTTGACTCCGGGGCGACTCACCACATGACTTTCGTACGTTCCTTGTTTGTCTCGTTAGGCCCCGTCGGTTCCGTCCGCTTTGTTTGTACTGGGTCTGGGCAGTTGCTGCCTGTTCAGGGTGTGGGCGTCGTGCGCTTTGTTGGACCCAGTGGTGCCCTGTACCTGCCTGAAGTTCTGTATGTGCCTTCGCTGGAACTCAGCCTGCTGTCTGTGCCATCCCTGGACGATCAAGGTATGGACTTCACTGCTAGCCGTGGTGTTGGCACCGTCTATCTTTGTTCCACTCAACATACTCAAGAGAAGGTGCAACGTGCTGTTCTCCGTGGCGTGAAGTGTGGAAAACTCTATCGTGTTCCCTTGCACACCCCCCAAGCTCCTGCCGTTGGTGTCGCCCTTGCTCACGTTGCACCTTCTCTTGCTCCTGTCCTCGTGCGTCTCTTGCATCGTCGCCTTCGTCATGTCCACACCGATGCCATTCACAGCATGCTGCGTCTCCAGCCTGCTCTTGGCCTCT
>SZWC01030616.1:0-24008 GCA_023375785.1 Penium margaritaceum | reverse complement strand
CCCCCCCCCTCTCTCTCTCTCTCTCTCTCTCTCACTCTCTCTCTCTCTTCCTCCATTGATCTCTCTCTTTTTTGCTAACCCCCTGCCTCCGAATATAGTATTCTATATTTTTCTTTCACTCTTTTGTCTTTTCAAAACCTCTCTTACTTCAGAGATTTTTTTTTTATTCCTTGTATCATGAAAAAAACACATTATTGAGTAACATACCTATAATAGTCTACTTCTTTATGGATTTTGATACCTTTGTAGTCAAGCCTCTTATTCTTCAAACCTATATCAGTCTTTGTCAGTTATCAGTCCAGGAAGAAGTTCGCCCTCGCTTAGGGGCATTGAGCGCAACTTAAGTGCTATCCGATCGAGTGGCTGAAAGGACCTTGTCTCGCGTCGAAGAATGACAGCCGTCAGTATCTTCCGGTAGACAGCTTGATAAGATTTTGCCTTGCTTTTCTGATTGCCGTCGGAAGTCCGAGGAAGTACTCGTCCTGTTGCTATGACCCCCTAATATGAGTCATAGTGTATATGGATCAATGCGACCGATTGGTGTGACGTAGTGCACTTATCAGACACTCAGTGTGTGATCCTTCACAGTTCTTATCCGTAACTATTTGGGATTTTCTTCATCGAGAGAGGTACTGGGTTTGCGATCAATACCACCTGTCATATTGAGGAGAAGATTCAACACATGAATAGCCCTTGTCGTTTCTGGAGAGCAGGCGGTTATTCAATCCGGAACAGAAAACTGTAATCTTTGAGGAACTGTTTTTTCATAAACCATGTATTTCTTCCACAGTTCTTGTCAAGAATATCCTCAGAGAAATCTGAACCTTTGACTTCACCGAAATTATAAGAATTATCGTCACGGGCATTATGGAACTTTTTGTCTGAAAACAATTACATTCGTTTTCCACTTGAGAACGAATCGGTCATGGGTTCGTGTCCACTTCTATCTAGAGATCAAATCGACGGTAATTTGTAATTTCCTTCTTCCCATTCAATAACGTATATACAAATATATATATATCTATAATAATATTTCAGACTTTTATCTTTTGTACTTTGTTCCTAAAAAAACCTGCTATCTTTGCTTCCACAGAATGGGACCTTCGATTGCATCTTTCAGGTCGATTTTCAGACCTCGCAGCTACTAGGTTTGCAGCATCTCGAAGTCAATCTCAGGTTGCAAATATCTATCGTTTGCCCTTTGAAGTGCAAGATAATTCCTCGCGATGCAGCCATTTCGAAATAAGGCTGTCGCACACTGAGTGCGTGATAAGTACACTTTCACCCTCGTTTTCAGCAAACTCGCCACATGCACTACCCCCGTACACTGGGGCCATCTCTGGACCATCTTGCGAGGACTGAAGTGAAAAATCAGTCGTAACTGTCGGCAACGACAAAAATATCTTGGAGTAATGAAGTGAGACTGTTGTCGGAAAGTAGACGACCGTCGGGAAAGTGTGAAAAGGTGCTTGAAGCAATCCACTGGACATCTCAAATGGATGAACCAGATAGCGAAACAAAGAAACAGGTTCCGTAACTTAGATTTGACATATACTACAGCGATACCAATAATGGAATATATGGGCATTTCTACGTCGTAAAGATGAACATAACTGTCAGAGGCTGCAAAATACACATGGAACATAATTCACGCTTCTCATTAATTTATCCATCAGTATTCATATATGATTGAGTATTTATACCAGGTAAATATTTCAACCACTCAAATATTAACCATAGAAAAAACACTTTCATAAGAAACAAAGAGATGAAATTATAGCTCTTGAAGGTCCTCCTAAGAAAAGTATTTATGGGCCATGTAAAAAAAATCAAGATGTGACTACACACATGAGACAAATTAACACATTGAGTACGCTCTTAGTACTCTTGTATGGTGACTGAGCACACTTGCCACATACACTAATGCCATGCACTAGGTCGTTCCTAAGAAAAGATTCAAGCTGGCCATATAGGACAAAACATTGGGTGCGCTTGGACACAAGAGACAAATTAGCACACTAAGTGTGCTCTTAGTGTACCATTATATGGTGAGTGAGCGCACTTGCCACATACACTAGCCCCACTCACTGGAGTCCTTCATAAGAAGAGAGTCATTCAGTCATATACGACAAAATGCAAAGCGCGCTTGGATACATGAGACAAAATAGTGCACTAAGTGCGCTCCTATTGTACTTTCATATGGGAAGGGAGTGCACTTGCCACATACACTAGTCCCACACACTGGGATCCTTCTTAAGAAGAGAAGTTTTTGGCCATATAGGACAAAAAATAAAGGTGTGCTTGGACAAATGAGAAAAATTAGCACACTTAGTGCACTATCAGTGTACTTTTATATGGCGAGGAGCGCACTTGCCACATGCACTAGTCCCACGCACTAGGGTTCTTCCTAACAAGAGACTTATTTGGCCACATAAGACAAAATCACACTCTTCCCATACACAATTGAAGGGTCATGGATGAAAGGAAATCCCTTTGAAGAGATCACACTCAAGGGTCACACTAGAAAGGGAGTGTATGAAATGGCCACGACTAACCATACCTCTCTTTTTTAGCTTAAGGTATTGCCTAAGGTATTGCGGCTTTTGAGTTGTGGGAGTCCCTTCAGATCTTCCTTTGAGTCCAGTGCTAGTACCTTTGAACAACATTGGCAAGAGAGGCAGCTCAAGTACATCAAGGTGTTGGAGCAGCCACCTAGGGAAAGAAGGGGAAGAAGAGGCGTGGCAAGGGACATAAGCAGGCAGCTTTGGCATGTTGTAGTAGTGGATGCTCTGCCCACTGTTACAACTATATGGGATTTTATCGCTACACGCAGTGTCAATGGCCCCTCTAGAGGATCTGGATCATGGACAGACTCCATGAAGTGCACGGGCTTTGGGCATCTTCTAGCTCTACATAGAAGAGTTACACCATGGATGTGACAACAACAGAGGCGCCAAATCCTTTAGCGACCAGGACCCTTGGAACTGGACCATTACGGAGCTTTGTCAGCTACAAGCACTCTGCGCTCACTGAGGTGCAAGTGCGTTTTCACAAACGAATGGTCCAAAGTCAGCTTGTCCCATCATTTTAATCCTTTGTGGTGATGCTTGTGGAGGAGCTTCATTTGAGTGTGATAATATTGGCCCTGCTGGCATCATTGAACTTCATAAGTCGCAGATTCATGTTGTCCGTTTTTTGTTGAGCTTCGAGGAAAGACGGGGTATTCTTTGGCGTGTTGCTCCCTGTTGAAAACAGGACATGAAGCAAGTTGCACCTGGATTATCAACTCTGGATCCATCCATGACATGACCTGTCCCCGCGGTGACTTTACTCTCCTCATTCCCTTTGGATCTGTTAGAACATTTGCACACGATCTGGTCATTCATTTCCTGTCCTCGGTGTCTGGGTTGCGGAGTTTGATTTTCCGTCTGGCACATCTATATCTACAATGTGCTCTCATTTCCCCTCTTAAGCTCATCCTACTCTCAGTTTGTGCGTGTACTAGGATGGATCTTATGCTTAGCACTCTGCTCACTCTGTCCCAGTGTCTGCTCATGATACTCATGTTGTTGTACTCTGTTTCTCTATCATTGATGATCTGTATCGTCTCGTTCATTGCGCCCCCTCCATCTCCTCTCCCCATCCTCAGCTGCCCATGTGTTAGTTGCTAGTGTTCCCTTCCATAAGCACCAACGTCTACTACATTGCTGACTTTGCCATGTGAGCTCGGACATTTTGCCCAGGCTCATTTAGACACAAGTAGCCCTCTGTGTTGACGCAGCCTTCTTCAAGAATCTGCCCAAGACCGACTTTCATTTTTGTGCTCATGGTAAGATGTATCGCTGCACTTACCTTGACTCCACTTCTCAGGCATTGCCCCTGTTGGAGATGGCCTACCCAAGATCGGGATTGATACCTCTTAACCATACACCAGTGACTTAGACTGAATGCGGTGGGTCTATAACGTCCACCACAAGAATGAATTTTCTCTGGCGGTTTGCTTGTGGCTCTTCATTACTAAGTGTCAGCCTCGTCACACGCTCCACACGTTCTGATAGGATTATGGTAGTGTGGTCCTGGGAGAGATTAACACATTATTTGCTGAGAGAGGTGTCTTTTACCAGGTGTCTGCCCCTTGTTCATATCCTAGGAGAACGGTGTTTTTTAGTATTAGAATCGCATCATAGAGGATGTGGTTCACGCCATGCGGTCTGAGTGTCATCTCCCTCTGTTTTTTACATTTTAGGGCTTCTACTACATGACATGCATTTGAAACCACATTTTGAACGGTCCCCTGCTGGACCATGTCATAGCGTACGAGATGCGGTTTTGTCATCGCTCTGACCTCCTTCTTGCTCCCATTCGGGACTCTTTCTCTTGTGTCTAGGACACTTATGCCGTTGAACAACATGGGTCAAAGGTCTCACATGGGGGTCGCATATGTGCCTTTCTCAGCATCTCAATGTGTTCGAATGCCTTCCGGTTTTCGAGCCCTACTCACCACATCATTGAGTCTTAAGGCGTCCTTTACTTTAAAGCTTTGACATACCAAGACCTTTCTAGCATTCCGCCACTGGGAATTGACTACCTTCCTACTTATGTGGATTTCCAAAGAATGGGGGAGTCTAGGCTCGCAGATGGGCCCATCCGGACTTCCTCGCCTGTGGTCCAGTCTCGGGCTTTTGATGATCCAGCCAGCATGGCGGTTGGTCTAATGACCTTGTCATTCCTCACTGGCACACCTGGTCTAATGCCTGTGTCAGTCCCCGCTGACACACCTGTAACTGTGCATGTGTGAAGCCGCACAACTAGCATTAGCATGAATCACTCTCCACTACCACACCTGGTCTTGTAACCATGTCACTACCCACTAGCACACCTGGCCCTGTGCTTGCATTGGTCCCTCCATAATTCCTTCTTACATATCCTACATCCGTCCCCGTCCATGTGTCTCCTGTACTTGCACTCTCGGCGCATGCCTACGAGCCTACAGCCCCTAAGGCTACGTCCCTGTCCCTTGATCCCCAGCTCAATACGAGCACCTCAAGCTGAGCTTTCTCTTGTGAGCCTGGTGGCCACCTTTGACTACTGGCCTCTATGGCACAACAAGTGACTGACTCGGTACTCCAATAGCCTGCTCGCAACGTTAATTTTGGCAAGCCTGGAAGGAAGGCCCTTGGCCTTAGTGTCCAAGGGGATTAAACCTAGCGTGTCCTAGATATTCCTAGCGTGTCCTAGGTATTCCTAGCGTGTCCAGTCGACCATGAGCTGGTCTCTCGTGAGTTCTTGGTCAGTTCTGCATGTGTATGGATATGCATATGAGCGGGTCCTGGGAGAGGGTTATGATGTGAGATATTCTCGTCTGTATGTATGGATGAATGTAACAAGTGGGCCGTGTCCATGCTTGTGCAGATCCATGAAGCAGACCCAGCTGGCACCGGAGCACAATCTGGTGGTTCACCAATTCGCAACTGTAAGTCTGCTGCCACAACATTAGGGATACTTGCTAGAGTTTTCCACACGTTGAAGCTTTTTTAATCTTATGAGGATATGCGAGTCTCTCCTAGCCAAATCCTTGTGGTTATTGTACTTGCCTGGCATCCTCTTGCATCAGCTGACTGGAAAACATTACCACGTCAGTGACAAAAGAACTATGAAGCTTCGAATAAACCTTTCAATGAAAGTTACTCTGCCCCTCTGAGCCAGATATACGTGCATTTGCACAAGGCATCCGCCAGGCTGGTGGAAAATACCAGCATTGCTAGCAGGTACAAACCAGAAACGAGAACGGTCATGAAAACGGTACAGGTTCTTTGGTTTTCCAGAGGAAAATACAAAAGAAGTTGTAGATGCACAAGGGAGAGCTCTGCATAGTCAAGCTGAGAAATAGCAAATACAGGGTTATGGAAAAAATGGCCCCGGGAGCTGGCCACCGAGAAACGTTTGGTGAACACATGAGAGCGTGCAAGGTGAAGCTGAAACTATCAGGTGTAGATTGCCTGCAAGTG
The DNA here is from genome assembly GCA_023375785.1 of Penium margaritaceum. Taxonomy (NCBI): domain Eukaryota; kingdom Viridiplantae; phylum Streptophyta; class Zygnematophyceae; order Desmidiales; family Peniaceae; genus Penium; species Penium margaritaceum. The sequence goes on along the minus strand of SZWC01030616.1, from coordinate 18,000 downwards.
AGTGGCATCAAGTGCAAAGGTCACCGGGACTGGTGCAACAAACACACCCTCTTATGACCCAGAGATGCCACATAAAATAAGCACAACAGGGGCACAAACACGAGGCGGCAAGGAGCCACGGAAACAGCAGGGACAAAGACCAAAGTGGGATAAGAAACAAAAGAGATAGGCACACATAAACCAGAATCATGAAAGATGGATTCAAGATCAAAAGCATCCACCTCAACTTTGAGGTTGCCTTTCCTGAGGAACTCTGTGAGAGCATCAGTATGCTACTTTGCGTTTCAGCACCAAGCAGGTGAACATCACCATACGTGATACATTCATGCACAAAATTATTCTTGATGTTGATGTGTTTTATGCAAGATCGATTCAAGCCATCATGCTCAACGAAGTGGTGTGTGCTCTAATTGTCGCATTGAAAAGATGGTGCAATGAATTGGTTGGTACAGCCGCTGCATGAGATGACAGAACCAGATGCTCTCATAGACACCAACACCCAAGGCAAAATACTCAGCCTCATTCAAGCTGATGCAACAAAACCCTTTTCCCCACAATTCCAAGAGACAACAGTGACGAATTTGAGGAAGATGTGCTCTGATCCACTGCGCATGTTGAAATCTTGGGCCTTATCTTTGTCAGTGTATCCATCAACCACAACAAAGGCTACACATTTAAGCACAAAATGAGACAGGGGGGTGGAAATGACATTCAGGACAATATACGAGCCACTTTCAGATGTAGGTGACATGGATACTAGGAGAAATGGGACTGCAAGTGAAGCATCAACATGTATGGTGGTGCCAAGGAACAGACAAGCTCCACCAGCCCTGTGCAACACCCTGTCTTAAAAAAGCATTTGACTTGCTTGTGCCATGGACGAGGAAGCTCAGGGAACAGCAGCAATCAAGAAAGTGAAATTCTCCCCTAGGGTACGAACATACCGTGCCTAGTACATGTACACCACTTGTTGCTGAAAGTCACACTCTGTATTTATATCCACGAAGAGGCAGGCAGGACTGAGATCCTTGATCTTGTACTTAGACTGGAGGAAACTCTTCACATCCTCTACAGCTTTAGGATCAGGAGAGGTAATCAAGTGATCTTGCACAAAAATCAAGATGGAAGCAAAGGATGCCGAGGGATTGCTTATAAACAGACTGGAGTATATCACATCACAAGGATATCCACATTGCTCGAGGGTGGTGGAGATCTGAAGGTTCTAGCAGCATGGAGACTGAGTAAACTTATACAAGGCCCTTTGGAGGTGCTAGACACAGCCAGTGACATCATCAAAGCCAGATGGCTGAGCCAATTAGATCCCCTCATCAAGTCAACCATGAAAGAACTAGTTTTTAACTTCCATGTGATGTAGCTCCTAGGCGTGTTGAGCCACCCGGCCCAGGAGTGCCTTGGCGGTGGAGTACTCTTCCACATGGATAAGATTTGTATCAGAATTCATTCGAGGTACTTACAAGAGTCCCTTAGCAGAGAATTGATCCTTGCAGCACTCAATGATGTATTATAGAATGGGCTTGCGCTCGAGTCCATACACAGAATGGGCTGCAATCACTTTGTGACCTCGCGGCAGGTCGACCTTCTTTCACACACCATGCTCTTTGATAGAATCAAGCTCTTTGCACATGGTCTGCTCCCAAAGGGCAACACCCAGAAAAAATTGAGCTTGGGATATTGTTTAGGGATCGGGCAGGAGCACCATGCCGTCATGAGAGGTTATAGTAACAACATAGGTGCAGATACTTCTAGTGATGATCCAAGCAATAATGTAGTCGATGGCATAGACGTTGATGTAGATGATGATGTAGGTGATAATACTGGTGATGATGTAGATGCGGAACCAGGTGATGATGTAGGTAGTGATGCAGGCATTGAAATAGGTTCTAACAGAGGTATTGACGCAGGCACTGATTAAGTGATGTTGGCAATGATGTAGACATGGACGTCAATGGAGTAGTAGCATAGGATGGTGTAACGACAGAGGATGGTGTGACAGCAGAGGAATTTGTGGAACTGGGGGAAATAATCTAGTGTTGGCATAGGTGTAGAGGATACGAGAGACATGGTCCAGCAAGGTGAGGCACATGAGGACCACCCGGCCCAAAAACTACCCTCAACGCAAGAAGTTATAGACTCGACGGACAACGTCACGACTGAACTTGCTTTTGACAAAGATGACCTCTCCTTACTCAATGGTACGATGAGATTCAGGATCCTTAAATTACCAAGCTTAAAATATGGCAAGAAGTTGAGGACTGTGCACATACGGAGGCAAGGGGAAAACTCCCCATTGTGTTGTTTCTTGAGGAGCCAGAAAAAAAGGAATTCTCCCCCAGAGTTGCATAAAGTGCAAGTCAGTAAGGCGACCGTACCAACGGCCCGTGAGGAACTCGGTTCCGCATCCAACTCATGTACTTCACGGCCTCGTAAGAAGATGCTTTGAACAGGCTAGACCTGACCAACATCCTGTACATACCATTAGACAGAGTATGGATCAAGCGTTTGGGTGTAACACTCTATTGAGCAGTGTAAAAGACTGAAGAATCAAACCAGACGTCAACGGATTTAACAAAACGAAGGTTGTGACGGATAAACTCGCCACCATGATCAGAGAAAATAACTTGCAAATTTTGCTGACAAGCTTGCTCTTTCTGGACGATCCAAGTGTTGATTATGAGATCGACATATCTTCACACCAAGTGGAAAGATCCAACGAAAGCGAGAATGATATCGAGTAAAACAGAGGAAATCACGACTACCACCAAGGAACTTGACCTGAAATGGGCCTGTGACATCAGTATGAACAAGCATTACAGGCTCATGGATGCGAGATGCGGAGAATGGAAAAGTGGAGCGATGTATCTTACCTTGGATGTATTCCAATCAGTCAGCAGTGCTGGGAGAATTGAAGGTAGATGCTTCCAAAACAACCACAGGTTGATTATGCAACAAGCTGTTAGAAATCAGGAATCAGGAATTTTCACATTATAAATGTTGCGATGGTGCACGTGTGTGTGCTCAAGAGAAAGTGATGACACGACATGCTAATGAGCAGCAACAGCAATCAGCTGAGTTAGTGCAAAGGATGGGACACGGTACAACTTACCGAAATGAAGACCCCAAAGCATCTCAAGCCCAGACCACAGTAGAGAAACAATGCCGGCGCCATGGGACACAAAGATTTCCATGCTCTGATTGTCAAGGGAAGAAACCAACAAAAGACAAATATCAAGTGCTGGCACAGCCAATACATGAGGTAAGAAAACATCACCCGCAACACCAACAGGCCACACGACACCGCAACCTTGGACATGGAGCATCTGGCCTGATCCAGTGTGCAAAAAATGGAAATCACCAACCGGGCCTAAAGAAAGAATTGAGACCATGGCATGTAACGAGTGGCACCTAATTCTATGATCCAGAACCCACGTGACACAAGAGTGGACCATGACACACGACATGTAGTGACGAAAACTAAAAAGGTAGAAGAGGACGGCGCACAACCCAAGAAAATTGCCAAAAGATGAGGACACGGAGCATACTGCCAGTTCTCCAATCCACGTATCATCCACACCCCGACTGCCTAACAATGCTTCCTCCAGCAATCTGTCTAATGCACAAGAATGACATTTGGACCCAACTGTCAAACTCATACCGTTGGATGCAGTTGGAGGTTGAGGCTCACAAGGCAAGGGCAGTGGGGGAAAACTTGTGGTCCCGTCAAGAATGGGTGGGAGGTCATAACATTGAGGATGAGATTTCCAAAAATTGGGGGCAAGAAGCCATATAGAGGATCACATACAACCTCGAGTTTGGTTGCCATTATCCTAGTGCGGCTTCCAGAGGAAAAGAAAGGAATGCATTTTGAGATGATGCGTGTGGCCACAAAGGAGGAGTAAAGAATGCTGAAGGTAGTCCACGAAATGATAGGGCCATGTAGGCTGGTACACATGCCGATCCGGGTGGTGGCATCACATGCAATTTCATGATGCCAATGAAACAACAGCAAAGAGAATAAACTATAAAGTGGCTGGGAACGGTGTCCCAGAACAAGAGAAAATATCTATCCATGCTCGGGTCTTGACCCTCACAGAAGGACATCCCTTGCAGTTTTGGGTCTAGCATTTAGCATTTAGGATTTATTGTTTACTATTCAGGGTACCGGGACAAAATCCTGAGTACCAGGGTCTTCAAAAAAAAGGTTGATTGTGAGAAATCAGAGAAAACCTAAAATGGCTCCACCAATATAGGTGAAAAACTCCAATATATCCAGGTACCCATCCCTCATAAACCAAGAGAAGAGATAAAAGGGATGTTGAAAATTTTGAAAAAGGAAAAGAATGAGAAACAATGAAATAAAAGAAACGATGAAATTTGAAGAATGAAGAACAGTGGTTCCTGAATGAGTGGATCTAGGTACAACTTAGGACTAGGGAAGTGCAGAGGGTTTTTTTTTTCCTTCTCTTTTAAGCAAGAAGCCTGGCGCCACCAGCACACGAGGTCACGATTAACGAGCTCATTGGCCATCAAGGAGCACCAAGAAGATGTGATGCAGTTTCTTGGTGGCTGCTGGAGATTTTGCTGTTGCTTTGCACCACTGCTACTGCAGCTATAGGCTTGCAAAGGTGCTATTTCTGCTGATCTTTGCCGTCACCATTGCTGCTACCATTTCTCTCGAGGCGCTGCTGCTGGTTCTGATGTTGTTGCTATAACTTCTGCTGCTGTGGATCTCGCTACTATCGAGGTTATGAGTCTACAGTTGCTACCGTTTAACAAGCTACGGATGTTGTTTTTGCCGAGCACAGCACTTGCTCGTGCTACTAATTCCACTGCCACATGTAGCTGCTACAAGTGTTTCGGTCAATTGCTACAACTTCTGCTGTTATGGCCAAATGGAGGCATGAATGCTCTGTCTGCTCCTGAATGCAGCTGCTTCTTGCTGCTGTGACCAAATGCAGCAGTTGTTGCTGTTGAAGGATATCATGCTGGCGTCGGCAGATCTATAGCTTCTGTTGCCGCGATGGCTATTGCCACTGCTATTTCCACTGCTATTGAGAGAATTATCTGCCAATTATGATCTCTCTACCAAATGCAGAAGATTCAGATCCTCTAGCATAGCTGCTAATTCTAACGCCAAGAGTAACTCTATATTTTGCTATGGCCAATTGAAACGGATACAATTGCTACTGCAACCTGCTGTTCACTTCTGCCACGGCTCAGAATGTTGTGGATGTGGCTAAGACAGCCACATAAAAATGATGTTGCTTTAGATCACCGCGACTTGTAGTGTTGCTATGTCGGCTCGCAGCTAAAGTTGCATACGCTTGTTTTTGCCGCCAAGAAGGCAGCCGCGAAGGGGGAACCTGCCCAGAAATTCTGGCTGTGTTCTGCCTCTAGCTCTCCCGCAGGACTGCGTGACATGAGTCCGTAGCTCAAGGCCTCCAAATTTCTAGGACCTGTACTTCCAAACAGGCATAGCTTAGCCCAGCCCATATGTCTCTACTGCTACTAATGTGTGTTTTAGATGAGGTATGTAGGTGTAGTCTCTCTACTACTCTGATAGCACAAGGGAATGGAGAAACCCGGCTAAACATCCTGTGCAAGAGGGTACATTGCAAGGAACACAACGCGATGGACGGTGCTTGAAATGGTAGAGAGAAGACAAAGAAATTATTGAAACAGTAAGCATAGTTAAACAAATTGAGCGAGAGGGAGGGATACCCATTAAACCCTTTTTAGTCAAACGTGCATGTATCAATGCAATGCAACCAACAGGCTAGTGGAACATACCAGAAAATTGCCTAATCACTACAAAGCAGAAACCAGAACGGTCCTGGAAACCACAGAAGATGCGTTGTTGTGCGACTGAAAATCAAAAAGAAGTAACAGATGCACAAGAAGGAGCTCTATGCAGTCAAACTGAGAAACAACAAGTGCAAGATCACCAAAAATGGCTCCAAGACCTGGCCACCAAGAAATTGAGCATGTAAGGTGAAGAAAAACTGTCAAATTAGTTTTTGTCAGGGAATCCATGGGATGCGGTACCGACTTCGTCTGATCATCTTTAGTGGTTCACTTCTTGTGTTTTAAGTGAATCTGAGACTGATCGTGAGCTTTCTGTCGCCTCACGCTATGTGAGCAGGAATTTAGATACAGTCAGTTTTGCGAAGGGGATGACGCAATTTTGCATAAGTTTTTTAACATGGAAATTATCAGAGAGTTTAGGGCTAGTCATGAGCTTTCCAACGCACCAAACTGCACGCGATTCGGCCAAGCGTAGCCCAAGTTACGCTTGTCGAAGCGCAGGTCTCACCCACCACAGAAACGCCCAACCCCTCCATGGTGCGCACACGCCGTGGCGCCTTCTTTCACGTGAGAAGCGCCTTTTCCAAGGCACATATCCCATTACACGTGGTGTACGGGTCCCCTGCACTGTTTTGACGCACCTCCCCCACTTTTGGGTCGAGTTTAGTAATGGGGTGTGACGAGGTTTGAAACCTGTCCGCGGACCTGCAGTCAGAATTTTGACTGTCCCCGAGTAACAAAATGTACTGCTGAGTTTTGGATGACGAGCCAGGATTTTGGCATAGAGCTCAGTAACAAACTGCACTATAGGATCCGGTGGATTATCCACCGAACGCCTCGGCAGACCTTCCGGAGCAAAATCTCCAGATGGTACTTTTGTTACTCGGTCCGCTCGATTATCCACCGGAAGTCGAGTGGCGGCCGGCTTTCAGAGCCGCCGCGCACACCCCAAATTTGGAAGACCACATCTCCCTCGACACTTGTCTGATTCCGGTGAAACAACTTCCACCATATTCAGCGACTCGTCAAATTCCAGGAGCAATCATCCATTTTAGGATCCGAGCAATTCTCGAGCCACTAGATCCACCGGCAATGATTTTCTTCTTTCTAGCGGCTCGTCGGCGCCTCCCGGCGTCGCACTTGGGCATGCGGAGGGGCAACTTTTCAACAGTTGTGGAACACTTTAGAGTTCCTGAAAATGAGTCGTGTCAAGTTCAGATGTAACTAGAAATAACACAACAGGAGCAAGCATTTCCAAATGACCTAGCCACTGTGTGACAAGCCCGCTCTGCTACATTAACAGTGCTCCAAGAGGAGTGTATGTGCAAGGTGATGGCTGCCATCGAGGTACCTCATTTTGCTTCAACTTTATGAAGGTGAAAACTAAAACTTGGTCGGAAGGTGATAGCCACACGTTAGGTGTAATAAAATAAACTAAAGACGGATTGCTCAAAGGCATGGTGCAAACATCACATCATGGCCAATGGATTATTTCCTGGTACTTGGCATGGACTTTGATGCTACCTTTTCCCTTGTGGAGAAGTACAAACTTGTCAAGGCACTCTTTATTCAGGGAGCTGAGCAGGAATTCAATATCTACCAAAAGGAAAGTAACAATCTATTTTTACATCTAGGTTTGGTGATGGCATAGATGGAGTCTGGCACCTCTGAAACGCAGTGTACTCGTTGACGTAGTCTCCGTGCTGCCGGAATCGTGAAGTCTGTGCCACATGGGACTTAACAGGCTACTGTAGTAAACCCAAATTTGGTCATTAGTGTTCCATATGCACCCTTTTTTTTTTTTCTATCCTAGTCTGTGTGGACAATCTCTTAATTGCGCCCATAGACCCTCAAGTTGTCCCGGGTATAAAGGATCACCACTACGCTATGAAAAAAATAGAGAATCTTGGTCTTGTCCATGCCTTCCTAGAGCATGGAGATTGAGCATGACTACCAACGTCGTGTGCTGCATATGCATCAAACTGGTTATGACAGGATACTGGAGGATCATTTTACAGACATGTCGGCTGTAGTTCCCTCTGTATCTATGCCTATGATTTCCTTTGTGTACAGCCAGCCTGACTGTGAGAGCCTGTTGATGTCACATCGTACTTGTGAGTAATTGGGTCCCTCGTATTCCATGGGACCACAAGATACATGTTTGCTACCTTTGCTTTGAACCTTTTGTTGTTTTTATCTCGACATCCTCCTCAACTCTTAGGGTTTTCAAGAGAATCTGGTTGTTCCGTCTCATGCAGGAGATTCGCCATCCCATTCGATACATCACCATCCACAACTATGACAACGAGTGCACTCACTGTATTTCCAATTATCATCTAGATGCATAGGGTCTATGTTCTTGCATTGAATTCCTCTTTGGATGTATCATTTGGATGATCAAGTGACCTGTACCGCTGCGGTGACCCGGACACTTGCTGTTGTGTTGACTTGTTGAGGTGACCTGTTGCATTCCCACCTGGAATGCCTATCCACACAGTTTAGCTCAACGGCTCACCAAGGTGAGGAGGAGGTGGAGATGCCCACCACCTTCTCCATTCTGTATCTTTTTTTTTCCCTGTATCGACATGCAGTCTCTCAACCATTTTCATTTTTCTCTATCACATTGCGCCCAGAAAACAATTCTCTTACACACAGATGCTAGTAGTGTAAGTTACATAGTTTCTTCATTCAAGAGTTCAGTTGTGGTTGAATTTTTTGGAACACAGAAAAAATCACCCCTAGCTACAAACACACAACCTAGTATGCAACCTAGTATGGTAGAATACACTGTATATTGACAATGTAAAATTTGGCAGAGGCAGAGCTGAAAAAGGAAGAGGACAAGAGCATAAAAACACATCAACTAGGAGCAGTACGAGTGGGAAATTAGCTGATGGTATTCACAAATTGTTTTAAAATTCTGCCGTAAAGGGCCTTTGTAAAAAAGCTAACGCAGTGTTATCAGGCATCGAGCCAAGCGACCTGGAACTCTTGGGGCAATATTTTATATTTAAAAAATGGTACTCCATAATTATGTCCTTTGTGCATGAATTATGTATGACGTCATCCCTGGAAATGGCCTCATTTCTCTGAGGCTATCGCATATAAATGTAGAGAAAAGGGACATGAAGTTGTTGCAGCAAGCAACGAAGACAGACTCTCTCACACACACCTGCACCAAGCAAACATTTTCAACCCAACTGAAGCTGCACTTTACACAGCAGTGTTTGTTGCTCTTCCAGGAAACAGCAATTCTTCAGACCAGTAATATGTAGCCTTATTGACTACAGGCGTCAAATTCATGGGTCGAGGTGTTTTTGGCAAAACCATGGACATCGACCACTTTGTAGAAAAAGGTTAAAAAATGACTTGAGAGCAGCCTCAAGGTGTTGTACTTTAGGATGCTGAGAGGAATAAGCAAGGCAGCTATCAGCAAGCACCAGATTATCGCATGTTGTTGTTGCAAGGTACATGAGCAATACGATGGCATAGAGGTAATCAGTCGCATCGTCTGTCACCCCCAGTTGTGACACGTCCAGCGACTTCAGCAGCTTCAGGCCTATGGCGGTTATCGGTATCAACGTTGTCTTGGCATCAGTCAGGGGGGAGGCAAAGTGCTCCCCAAGGCCGTGCACATACTTAGCCTATTGGACTTGCAGAGTACAAGGCTGCTTGTCACACTCGGTTCCCGAGGCCAAAAAAACTTGGACGGGCCCAAGGTCCTTCAAAAGAAAGAGTGAATAGCACAGGGGCTGGGGGAAGAAATTCAAAGGTCCTCAACGCAGACAGTAATGGCCATAAAGGGGGCAGAATGGAGGAAGATGAAATTTGGAGGTTATAGATGTATTTCTGATGCATCAAAAGCACTACAAAGGTATCCTCCCTTCTTGAGGTAGGAAAACGTTGGTTTGGCATGTAGAGCATGCCATAAGGATGAAAGTGTTAGTGGTTGAAGGTAGCAGACAACTATCAGTCAAGGAATTCAGATACTCAAAAATGGATATTAATCATAGTAAGTGTCCTTTGGTGGGAGTCCTTGGAAATTCAAGCACATATGCACAAACATGGAAGTGCAAGTAAGGGCTCTAAGGCACGTGTTGGGTGTAACTTGTGTGATGTTGCTGGATCACTAGTCATTCTAGAATTCTCACCAGCAGGCCAGGATTTTTTCAATTACCAAAACAACCCATTGCGCAGTTTTATGAAGATTCGTCACCAAAAATCATTGATTTATTGGTCATTTTATAAAAACTCATGTAGTTGGTTTTGGAAATTGGTTAAGCCTGATCAAGATATTGGACCAGAACAACGACCGGTAGTGTTGTTGGCCTCATTCCATCAAGATTTCAGACCAGTATGCTAGCTTTCAAGGCACCTTGGGCCACAAAAATAATGACCAAAACCTACTAAAACAACAATGGATTCTTATACCAGCATCATTTCTTTTACTCCTCCTCAAACCACATCACTGTATGCCATTTAGCGTTTTTCGATGATTGCAAATGACTCCCTCCAAAAAAAATCAATGTCGTAGAAGTCGTAGGAAACTAAAACTTGATATAGGTTTTTTATTTCCTCTACTTGAAAATATATTAAACAAAACCTTTCTTTTGCTAATGTAAAACATTGGGTGGATTGCCATCTTAGGAACGGATGGTTGTTGAGGCTCTCAGGTCCAGAAAGCATTCGGAACAGACCGTCACTAATGTACGCCTATCACACATTAACAAGGCATGGCGTTCGAGATTGAGCAAGAATATCAATTTCATCTCAATCATTCTGAGAATAAGAATGAGATTCTCAATCTTGAAGTTTGAGATTGATAAAATCTCGATCTGGAAAATGTACTTTATGTTGAAATCTTACTCTCATCTCAATTTTTAAGTCAAATGAAAAAACAATTACAGTCTCAAACCATCTCATACACTATTCATTTTTTTTTATGCTAAAAAATGCCATACATGTATACATGCATGGGAGCTGTGGATATGGATTTTAGGGAAGATCGCTAAAGGAAGTTATGCAAAATACCATGTTCACATGTGGCAAGATACCTCGCTAGGTCACATTTCCATTTGCGCAAGTTCAAGACGAGAAAAGACGAGATCAATCTCATCTTGAAATTTTTTTGTTCTCCCAAATCTCGATCTCGTCTCGACGTGTTTTGAAACAATGTCGATCTCGTCTCGAAGTCCGAGATTCATTCAAAACTTTGAGATTTTGTGATCTTTAAAATTCCAAGAAGTGATCAATCTCAAATGCCGAGCCTTAGCCATTGTCTCCTCCAATTATGCCAAGTGTTACCCTGACGGCCAATGACGGAGATGAGGGGTTCGCCGAGCCCAAGGAATCCGTCTTCGGATTTGCGGTCAGAGCCGTCAGGTTTTGCTACTTGTTGTGAAGCCTGCCGCTGTTTTTACCTGGTTCGTTTGGAGATAGTCCTGGACTGCTCTTTGCTCATCCTCCATGGCCAAAACCTTCGCCAGTTTACTGCTTCTTGTCACGGGCTGCGCCAACTCATTTCAATGTCGTCGTCACAAGGTTTGCAAACTTCGAGACGCCAAAGAAGTAAAGAAGTCGGTTGTCCCTCCATTGATGTTACACTTTCATACCAAAAGTTATGCCAAGCGGAACGTGGATCGCTCATACAAATAAGTTGCATTGCAAAATACAATCAAAGAAATTGAGACAGTTGGATGGTTTAAAAATTGTAGTAGGTGTTCTTCTATAGTAAGTGTTTGAATTGCTGAGTCCACTACCGGGATCAAGAATGGGGAAAACTTGGTGTCTTTGAAGCTCAATTCAAGCGAGGCGTGCAATTTTCTTTTGTGAGAGGTTGCTTCAATAAACTCTCCAAAGTCCAGGGATTTCAAGAATATTGAGGCCTGTGTATGTACATGTATAGCAATGTTGAAAATTAGAAAGAACTGTATCAAAATATTGATACGGATTAAGATACATTTGGCCACAAATTTGGAAAGTAGCTGATTCCGGGTGAGCTTTCTTAAACAGAATATCGGATGTTGGGGCAAATTTATAAAATTTTATAGGCCAAACGATGTAATTCTGGAGGTTGACGTGTGGTCGGCGATGAATGTACGGACATGAATGCCTAGCTGCGGATTTCAGGGATTCGTGTATGTTTATGGCATAAGAAGGACTCTTACAATGAGGTGTATTGAGTAGCATAAATAAAAAGAGATCGAAAAGAAATATAGTAGAATATTCAATAACTCCTTAAAATCAGACTTTGCTGCTGTTACGCCGAGCGGAACGTAGGTGGTTCACAGGGATGAGGTCCGGGAGAAAATCTGATTCGGGTCTTTGGAACAAATGGATGATTTTTATTAAGCAGTAGGTGTACTTTGATGAAACGTTTTGAGTGATTCCAGCACATATATACAATGCCAAGAATGCAAATGACGCATATGTTTGTTCTTCAGCACTCGAGCCGAGTGATGCATGCAAGGTCACGCCATGAGTCGTTGATTCGGGAAGCTCCACCGAGAAGTCGGAAGGCTTCAAGAATATTGAGGCGCTCCTTTGTAAAAGTCTAGAGCACTCAAGAAGCCGACCGAACCATATCAAAACATCGTTAGAGTCCGTGATACTTTTGTTGACCATTCTGGAAAGTGGTCAAAGTTTTCAGAAACTTCTGGAACGGAACACAGGAGGTCGGGGCAGTTGGCCGAAATTCCCTCGGCCGGATGGCGTAAGAATCTTAAAGTTGTAGCGCGATAGGACATGAATGTAAGAATCCCAAATGTTGTATGCGGCGTCATAGCCATTTCACTTGACAAGATACTCGGTTGTTTTTCCACAGTGTCCATGACCAAGGATATCTTCAATCACGTACTCTGTATTCCCATCCACTTGTACAGGGGGTGGAGGTGCGAAAGTTCTGCCGGGGAAGTCCGTACTGGGATCCCGGTAGTTCTTGAGTTTGTTGATGTGGAAGGCACAGTGGATCGCCACGTTGTCAAGGAGGCGAAGACGAGTGACGATTGGGATTTTTTTTTCTCAATCTTAAACAGTCCCAAACAGTGGGTTTGAGCTTCGCGAAGTCCTGTCCTTGGAATTTGATATTGCCAGACCTAAGGAGGACGTGATTGCCAGCAGTGAACACGTCATCGCTGCTATGTCGGTCGGCTGCCCGCTTCATAGCTGCTTGCGTCTTCAAGAGGATCTGCCGTGTTTCCTCCGAGATGCTTGCATAGACCCCGCAATGGATGTCAACCACGGGGATGTTACTCCGACTCTGTAATCAAGCCGGTGTGGCGGGAAGTTTGTCGTACACCACCACAAAAGGAATTTTACAAGTTGTGGTGGAAGTGGCAGAGTTGTATGCGAGTTTGGAGGCAGGTAGTTTTGCTTACCAATAGGTGTCGTTTGGCTTGCATAAAGTGCACAGGAGTTGTTCGAGTGTCTGATTAGTCCATTCAGTTTGCCCATAGGTCTGAGGATGGAATGCCGTTGATAGCTGGATCCAATTACAATAACACGTCATAATTTCGTGCCAAAAGCGTCTAGTAAAACGGCCGACTTTTTCACTGATGATGGTGTGTGGCTCCCCGTGAAGCCGCACAATCTGATTTAGAAAGAGCCACACTGTTCCTTCTGTGGTGGCGGTGGTGGTCATCGGAATGAAGAGTGAAAATTTAGAAAATCTTCCAGCACGACAAGGATGGCATCAGACACCTCGGGATTGGCGGGCAGACCAGTCATGAAGTCTATAATGATACTGGCCCACGGTCCTGCCAGAACGGGTAGGGGTTGAAGTAGACGAGGTGGTCGCGTGCGACAATATTTTTGTCTCTAACAGGTGTTGCATCATTCATAGAAGGCTGCAACGTCGGTCTGCATCTTGTCCCACTAGTAGTACTTTCTCCAAATTCTTATGCATTTTGTCCTCGCCGAAGTGTCCAACTGGACCGGTGTTGTGGCATTCCTCCAATAGCATTCTTTGCAGTTTTCCCTTCGGAGGAACAACAACCTGGCGAGTGAATCATCGTTGCCAATAGGGGTCGTCTTGGTCTTTTTCTTACCCACCAAACTCCTCGTAACCCTTCACGAAGAGCCTCGTGAGGTACGGGTCTTGTTCAACAAGCAACATGTTGATTTCGTCCATCAAATCCAGTTGTCGACTTAGAGCATCCACCTGATTTGTTTTTCCATATCGGTACTCAATGTTGTCATCAAATTTGGACTCAAGGAACTCCATCCATCGATTTTGTCGAAGGCTTAAATTTGGTTTGGACTTGAGATATTTTGGGGCGTGATGATTGGTGCGGACGATACATCACTGGCATTCCAAGCATCACCGCCATGTTTTGAATGCGTGAGGATCTCCTCGTGCAACGCGTAGTTGAGCTCCGGCCCACGTACTTTTTGCGACATGTACGTGACCGGTTGTTCCCCACCGCCGTTGTCTTGAAGGAGAATGGCTCCAATGGAAGGATCAGACGCTTCGGTGGCCATGATGTAGTTCACCGTTAGATCCGCCAATCATAAGGCTGGCACCGAGGTCAAAGCGTTTCTCAAATAGTTGAACACTTCTTGTTTGCGGCCACTCCAATTCCACTCTGTGGTTTTCCGGGTAAGATCGGAGAGAGGCGCTGACACTCATGTGTAGTCATTCACGAATTGACGGTAGTAGTTATAGAAGCATAAAAATACCTAGACGTCCCAAACTTAGTGGGAATCAGCCAAACAGTGACCGCCTCCATCTTTTTTGGGTCCATGGTGATCCGTTTGCCACCGATGATGTGGCCCAGAAACTCGATCGAACGGCAGCCAAAATTGCATTTTGAGATTTTTCAGAAAACAATTCCCTCTTTATATAACCTCAAGAACTTTTTGGAGGTTTCCATTGTACTCCTCCGGATTGCAGCTGTACACCAGGATGTCGTTGAGATACATAATGAAAAAGTTGAGGTACAGGCAAAAATTATTATGCATCGCCATCATGAATGTCATGGGGGCATTCATGAGTCCAAACAGCATGACTACAAACTCGATGTGCCCGTATTTGGTACAGAATGTTGTCTTCTCGATTTCCTTATAAGGTACAAGATGTGATGATATATGTTGCGTAGGTCGATTTTGCTAAAAAAAACTGGGCCCCACGGAGTTGGTCGAAAAGTTCATGTGCTTGCGGAAGAGGCCAGCGATTCCTGATGATGTTGTTGTTTAACGCTCGGTAGTACACGCACATCTACATCTCTCTGGTTTTTGTTTTACGAAAAGTGCAAGTGCCGCATAGGGTGACATAGAGGGTCTGATGAACCCCTGACCGAGCATGTCTTCCAGCCCCTTTTTGAGTCTGGTCAACTCGTGATTGCTCATCCGATAGGTCCCCTTCACCGTATATCTGCTGTCTAATTTCAGGTCTATCTGATGGTTGATGTTTCTTTGCCGTGGTAGCTCTCTAGATAGTTTGTTCGGAAAACCCCATTCAAGCTCCTCAATGAGCTTCGTAAAATCCCTTGGTACCGTTGTGAACTTTTCAGGCATCGAGGCCGTTGTGTCACTTCGGCCGCAATAATTTTTTCTAATTCCCCTGATTCCACATGGACTAGCCACGCTTGGGCTCCACGCTTCAGATATTTCTTGGCCAAGTCCAGAGATATCGGTTGGCATTTTGGGACTATCACAACTTCCTTTATTGCTTCCAACTCTGATGCTTCCCGTTACCGCCGCTGTGTCATGGGTCGCTTTTCGAGGAGCAGGTGTCTTTTTCTTCTTTTAATACCGACGTAGACTGCTCCACTACTCCTAGTCAACCTGCAGATTGTGCCGGTACATGAAATCTCGCCCGAGGATGATTTTGTAGTAGCTCATTGGGTAAGTCCTCCTGACCATTACGTCGTGCAGATCTCGGATTTGCAGCTGGAGTGGTTCACAAAGTCGATGGATCTACAGTCTTTCATCAATGATTTTTCCTTCAAACATCCCCAGTTCGGTTTGCAAATCCAGATTCTAAACCATATCATTGTTGAAGAAGCTGTGAGAAGCTCCTCCATCCAGTAGTTCCTGGTACCGTTTTGCAACTTTTACAACCCGTCGGATGTACTCATAGCACTATCGCAGGTTGGTCGTCCTTGTACCCATTGTCAAACTTTACGATCTGAGGAACCCTCGTCTGTGACAATGTGAGCCACTCAGATTGAAGATCGGTTGGTGCAGAATTATCCGACCAGTCAGGAGCCTCACCATCTACTCCTAGTCTTTTATGTTTCCCAACTCCTCATTCTCTTTCTAGTGACTTCCTCCCTTTTCGCTTGTTGTTGCCACTTTTGGCAGTTACATGAGATGAGTCCCTGTTTCTCATTGATCATGTTGATCGACGATGTCAATCTTTCTCGGATACGAGTTTTTTGCCGCCTGCGAGTTCCTTCTACCACGATGAGGATTGTGGCCTTGGGATCGCAAGCCATTGGAATCCTGCATCTGAGCGTTGTTGTCGCCTCTACTAACGCGGTCGGCTGTTGCGGTCATTCACAAAAGTTCATCCTGGATGCCGAAAATGGTGATTGCTTGCCAAATATCTCATGTGAGGCCGTTGTTGTAGTAGAAACATAGTTCGTTGGGGGCGAGGTCACTGCCGGTGATGATTCTGCGAAAATGAAAAGTGTACTCCGCCACGATGGACTGGTAACGCAAACATTGGAGCATGTACCGTGCATCAGACTTCTCGTTCAGCTTCCCAAAGTGAGCGAGTGTAGAGCTCGCGTAGTTGCTCCATGTTTCCGATGGCGTGCAAGAGTCATGCCACGTCGGATTTATCTACTCAAGAGGTAGTACGCCTACGGTCGACAATGTGAGAGCGGTCGCATGAGCCGTCGATCCAGCTCTCCCTGTCTCCTACTGCTGTTGGATGGCCTTCAGATTGGACCACCAACTCAAAGCCGTGCCACGCTAAAGCAAGGCCGCGAGGTCAGTTTTCTTTTTGTCCTTGTAAATTCCAACAGTAGTCAAATGCACCTCCAAACTCGTCAGCCACATCCTGACCGTCCGTTCCTTGTAGTTTGTGGGATTGAATGGCTCGGGAAGTGTCGGTCAAATCTGGGGTTCACTTGAGAGTTGCACATTTCTCTCAGTGAGTACTTCTTGGCATGCACGAGATATTCGAAGCTCCTTCATCACCGCGTTGAGCTATTGGAGCAGATGGGTGTTGAGGCTCTTGAGTCCCGACAACTTCTGTTACAAGTCTTTGTTGATTCGCACTTGTCAGCCGGTGCCTCCCACCGTGCCAATCGTCATCCCAATGGGCTACGGCAGGGATGAAGGGTTTGCCGAGCCCGAAAGGTCTGTCACCAGATTGGCCGTCGAATTCTTCAGTTCTCCACCATTTTCCGCGAAAGTTGTAACTGCCGCCTGGTTTGCCTTGAGAGCGTCAATGTTTCCGTGCTGATGATCCACCATCGCCGGGGACTGTTGCTCGTCGCCAGGTGAGCTCGCTCAGTTCGTTGTTGTCGTCGCATAGTATGCGATCTTCTGAATGACAGAGATACACTGAGGACTCGTGCAAGGTTGTTGCCAGGTAGTCAATGCATTGTTGTCCCTTGAGTGACGCTACACTTTGATACCAAGTGTTACGCCGAGCAGAACGTAGGTGGTTCACTGGGATGAGATGCGGGACAAAATACAATTGGGGTGTTTGGGAGAAAATGGTTGATTTGTATTAAGCAGTAAGTGTACTTCAATGACAAGTGTCCACTGAGTCGAGCACATGTATACACTAACTTTTGTTGTGTGTGTCGTACATAACTTACTGTGACCCCTTGGTTCATGTCAATCCACGTGCATATCCCTGACATGGCAACGGTGGCAGAAGACCAGCAGTCGGATGTACGCCCAGAAGACATGTGTCGTAGCTAGATCCTTGATGTGGGACAGCACATAGGTTTGCACTATCAGGACGTAGCTCTTGTTGACGTGGCCTGTCTGGTTCAGACGGCTCATCGTTCTGACATGTCTGCAGGAAGTTATGCCCAAATCCGTATGTCCGCCACTGTTTTGGTTTGCGAGAACATTGTGGTCCTGTGCGCACCGTATGTGTGTGTGCATCAGCTAAGCCTGAGGCACTATGTAGTCTGTCCAGGGCTCAGTTGCTCTCTCTCTTGCTCTCTCTCTCTCTCTCTCTCTCTCTCTCTCTCTCTCTCTCTCTCTCTCTCT
>SZWC01030612.1:0-14219 GCA_023375785.1 Penium margaritaceum | reverse complement strand
CCCCCCCCCCCCCCCCCCCCCGCCCCCCCCATCCCCCAACGTCTTGCAACTCCAGAATCTGACATGCGACACCGCGCCAATGCCAGGAACTAGTCCGCTTGCAACATGTCACACAACACAAACGCCACAGCCTCAAGGTCCTCTCTCTCTGCCCCCATCCGGAGCGCCAGCCCTAGCCAGCTCGCCGGAAATAACCTCCAGAAGCCTCAGCCGCCTACAGACCAGACCAGGGCACCTTGCACCTTGGACGCGCCACCCGCAGACAACGCCCACAGACAGGCCCAGGGCAGGGACAAAGCACCAGTAGCCCCACCAAGCACATTGGTTGGCATGGCTGGGACGGGCGCCTCGGCGAGGGCATTTTTTCAGCTGCGTCCACTGCCCACGCTTTCACTGTCTACCTTTCTTTTCACTGTCTCCCATTCTTCTTACTGTCTCCCTTTCTTTTCACTGTCTACCTTTCTTTTCACTGCCTAGCCGGCCCTCGCACCCGCTTCCTACAACCACCGCTCCCATACACTATCACTCAGCACGATAGCACTACGCATTTATCGGTGCCCTCCACACCAACCCCTGACCTTCCCATTAACCGTTTTTCCCTCACATTAACCCCTTTTTCCCTCCTCGCCAACCCCTTGCCCTCCACACCAACCCCTCTCCCTCTACACCAGCCCTTCCTTCCCTCACCTCCTCAGAGAGCTCTTCCTCCTTGGCGTCGTATCTCGCCACAATGATCTTGCTCTTGATGCCGTGCCTGCCCTCCCCTCCCCCTCCCGCGAAGATCACAAGCCCCTTGCCAGCAGCACCACTCTCACTGCCGCCACCGCCGCCGCCGCCGCCTCCGCTTCCGCCGACGCGACCCGCGTCGTCCGCCGACTTGCCCAGGGCCCACGCGGCCGTGAAGAGCGGTAGGTCGAACTTTCGCGATAGCTTCATGAACGCGCCCACCCTGGCGCTTGTCGTTTTACCGGGCATGGTGATGCAGATGCTGATGCAGATGCTGATGCTGATGCTGATGCTGTTGCTGATGCCGATGCTGATGCTGATGCTCAAGATGATGATGATGCCGATGCCGACGCCGATGCTGACGCTGATGCTGATGCTTCGGCTGACGATGACGCTGACGCGGAAAGAGACGCTGATGGTGACGGTGACGGTGACGGTGACGGTGACGGTGACGGTGACGGTGACGGTGACGGTGACGGTGACGGTGACGGTGACGGTGACGGTGACGGTGACGGTGGCGGTGACGGTGACGGTGACGGTGACGGTGACGGTGACGGTGACGGTGACGGTGACGGTGACGGTGACGGTGACGGTGGCGGTGACGGTGGCGGTGGCTGTGACGGTGACGATGACGGTGACGGTGACGATGGCGGTGACGGCCACGGTGACGGCCACGGTAAGGGTGATGGTTTGCGGGGTAACACCAGCCGCCACCGCGCGTATCGGTCGGAGCCTCTGCTGCTCCTGAGGGCCTGGTCCAGACGCCGGACTCTGGCACGGGAGGACATGTAGGTGCGTGCCTGCCGTTGAGCTTGCCGTACCTTCTTCCGCAGAGTTTGTAGCCCCATTTCCAGGAAACACTCCACCGACCTGTAACGGCCCCGCCGTCTGCGGCAGCATGTGTGAACTATCAAGTCCAGATTCGAACCCGATCGCCTCAGTTCACGCTGGTCGTGACCGGCGTTGGCGCGGGGGCTATCTCGGCACCAAACGTCGGCCAGAAGTTGTACCCGGCAATCCAAAGAACTCTAAGGAGTTAAAGGACAAAAACAAGGTTCTTTCTAACACAACGAAAACACGGATCAAGGATATATATATATATATATATATATATATATATATATATATATATATATATATATATATGCAACGGAGAAAAAATAAGTCTTGATTTGTGGGAACGAAAACGGATTCAAGCCTTTTTGTGGCAATAACATGTGCAAATAGAGACAGTCAGGCAGACATGATGTTCCAAAGTAGATGGGAAGGTAGAAAGAAAATTAGGAATCAAGTACAAAAAAATTTGGGCCCACAGTTCCTAACAAATAAGATGAGTAGAATGAATGACCCCCCAAGTTGAGTTGAAAGCCCGAGATTTAAAAGGATCCATGAGGATGTTAGTATGATCTTATGGAAACTCTAGCAANTTAAACTTAAAGTCTGTACTAAACGAACCTCGAGTTTTGATTATGACAAGGCAGCGCAAAATCTTCACGTGGAAGGCACAATCGGCAATTTTCTGTCGCCACTTTGTTATTGTCTCCCATATCATTCTCTCTCTCTCTCTCTCTCTCTCTCTCTCTCCCCCTCCCCCCCTCTCCCTCTCCCTCTTTCTCTCTCTCCTCTCTCTCTCTCCTCTCTCTCTCTCTCTCTCTCTCTCTCTCTCTATATCTCTCTCTCTCCCTCCCCCCTCCCTCTCTATCCCTCGCCTCACTCATTTGAGGAGGCAGTGAGGAGAGGGCAAGGATGAGGGCTTGAAGCCATAAGCCTCAGCCCTTGAGGCCTCGTCGCCTCTTGGTCTCTGATTGAGTGACCAGCTGGATTGGCGGCCAGTAGGTGGATAGTCAGGTGACCGGTCGCCGGCCGTCCTCGCAGGAAGCATCCATCGGGCCTTCGAATAGCGAAGGGCTGGCCGCCGGCCAGCCCTCGCCTTGGCGAGAAGTGGTGTCCATCACGCCCGGCGACTGCGAGGAGGGGGGATTGAATTCGCCCTCACGCTACACAAGAAGAGGTCGCAAAGTCTGTTACAAAGGAGGAAGCAATGTTCAATGGTTTCATCGGAGAGGCAATACAGGCAAAGGCCTGCCTTATCTAGGTTCATTTGTTTTGCAGTGGAAAATGGAAATCACAGGGACAAAAAAGCAATTGTTCAAATTTTGAGTATGAATGTTTTCAGGTAGGTATGAGAGTGTTCGGCAAAAAAAGGGGCTGTGTAATATGTTCTGATGTGAGGCACTACCATCTATTTGTAAAGCTTGATCACTTAGCTGTGTCCATGCTCGTGCACATCCCTTATGCGGACCCAGCTGGCGTCAGGACACCGTGGGGTGGTGGCCCACCGTCATCGGGGTCGTTGCTCAGCATCTCTAGGAGTTGCACCAGATGGATGTGAACAACTTGTTCCTCCATGATACTCTAGAGGAGGATATCTATGTGGTCCGGCCACCTGGCTTCAAGGTTGATGATAGGGTTTAACACTTCATGTCGTATAAGGCCTCGTACAACAAGAAGCAACTGCCTCGGTGCTAGAACCAAGTGAATACTGGCACGTTGATGTGAGCCAACTTTGTGGAGAGACGCCAATCTGTGCCTCTTTCTCCGACGGGCAGGTAATCGCTTTACCACCATCGTGGAGTGTGTGAAGGAAGCCAAGACAGTACCTCATGCTGGCTATAAGATGAAGGATCTTGGTCCTACAGAAATATTCCTCGGCATGGAGATTGTGCGTGATCGCCAATTGCGAAAAATCTTCATGCACAAAATACATTGTGCTCGTATTGTAGAGAGACAATTTTCTTACCTCCTTTATGTAGTTCCTGTAGCCTCCAGCCCCATCACACCTGATGCATTTGATAACCTGAATGTGTATGATCATGAAAAGCAGGAGGAGATGGTGGATGTGGCCTTGTACTTGCATCTCATCAGCTCTCTAATGTACTCGGCCACGATCACACGACCCACCATCACCTTTGCTGTAAACCTCCTCACTCAGGCAAGATCCCGTCATGCAGATTTGTGAGTGGTGGGGTACATGTATTCCATACCGTACCTTGGATTCTGGTTTCATTGATAGTGTTTGGTGGTAGTCGACGACTCCATGGACAACAACCGGGCTTGGAGTCGTGATGGGCGCAGTAAGCCAAATTACGTGTTCCTGTTAGGCGGCAGTGATGTATCCTAGTGGAACCGCAATGAGGGATGCATTCCACTTAGCTCATCGTAGGCTGAGTATGTTGCACTAGAGACTTGGACTACTGAGGCGACGTGGTTGTGGTGTTTTTTTCAAAGTTGTTCCTTACATTATTTTATACTATGAAAAACAGATTAGCCTTGCCATTGTATAGAAATGTGGTGTATTTCATGCACACACAAAGCATGATGATTTAAAGCATCACAATGTGCATGATTTGGTAGAGCCATAGGTGATCTATGCCATCTGGGTTGGCACGTAAATAAAGCAAGTTGACTTCCGTACCAAGGCACTTGCGTGCACTAAGTTCATGGCAGCCATTTGTGTTATTGGGATGTGCCCCTTTCCTGAGAGTGGATGTGATTGAGACATGCTTGCATATGGATTCTTAAGCATATTTTCGTATACATGTTTCAATGTTATATGCGTATGGACATGTGTGTCATCGAATAATGGGGAAGTGTTGTGATGTGAGGCATCCCCGTCTGTGTGAATAGCATCTTGTCACCACTAACCCTCGTCCAAGCCCATGCAGATCTGTGATACGGACCCAATTGGCACCAGAGTACTTTCACGTAGTGGCCCATCCACCATCAGTTGCCAAATGACTGCCATAGCGTCCTAGATGCTTGATGAGGCATTTTGCGATTTTTCTGTGAGCTCTAGGATTTCTTGCTGGGCTAGGTTTTGAACCCAATTGTCATTCATTCTACATCCACCGGTCATTGCCAGAGACATGCATGCATATAGTCATTACGTCCAATTCAGGATTTGCATCCGTAGGTTCAAACTATTCTACATTTCGACGCTTATGTATAATTAGGCCTATTTAGGAGAAACTGACAGTGTCGTGTGCCTCACCAATCATGCGCCACAGTAGATATTTATGATGTGTGCTTGGCAGTGATCATTCTCTCTCTGCATGCTAAATCTATTTAAGTGTATGGGAATCTACGTGCCTTCCTGGCCCTTGAACTCTTGTTATTTCTTATACCTACTTGTTTGCTAGTGCATGAATAGACTCGATCGTGCTTCCTCGTCAGCGATAACGAGGCTAAGAAGCTTTCTATCATTTTCTTAGAATGGATTATCTGGATATTTATGTGCCTAGTTTTCTTCATAGGAAGGGTAAAAGCAATACGGTGTGGAGAGGTGGTTGTAGATTTTAGGGAGGAAGAGTGCATGATGGGATATTCTGTATGAAGGCACTTGTGGTTAGGCTGGTCGATTCACTCTAGTAAGCCAAAGCCCATCACGGTGTCTGTATTGTCAATCATGCAATAATTTTAAGCAACTAAGTAGTAGAAATTCTATGATAAAAATTCATGTGATAAGTAACTCTCATCCAAAGATACACTTTAAGGAAACCTACAGTTTAGCTTCACTTTTGTTGCTTTTCCAAAGAAGTATATGGCAAACTTCATTCTCATGGAAAAGTGTCATTGTGACACCTCTAACCTACTGTAGATGAGGGCAAGTACAAATAAAAGTTTGGGCCACTTTGTCTGTCATTCATGATAGAACTCTTGTGGCCTCCATTTTATGCACTAACCACAAGAGCTTGCAAGCCCACAACATGAGGTCAACTCGCAGACCTAGCTTTGTCGCCCGTGCCTTGGCTGTCGGAGCACCAGAGTCTTGTGTGTCTGGACTAGACCTTCATACGACCTACTGTACATCAATGATTTATTTGATAAAATGGTGAGTGATATATGACTTGATTCAAACCCTTCGGGGTCATGTGTGGCACAAATTGGAACAGATTGAGGCTGTCAAGGAGTATTACGGACCCTGCCACAGAATAATTCCCTCGATTTTTTCAAAGGGGATCCGATTTTGCACCAATATGATGGCTTCGGCAACACCTGCCTACTAGCAAGCACAGGGATGCCCGACGTCTCCCACTCATCCCGTACCCGTATCACCTTTCTAGCCTTTGAACTATGTTCATGTGCACCTCCCATCCAAATCCTACTTCTAGAATTCCACGGGAAGATGTTGCCTACGTCTTCCAGTGGAATTCACTTGGTAAAAGACCCTCAAGTACTTCCCAAAGTGTACCGGCAACTATGATCTCATCCACTTATCCTATACCCACGTCCCCCTTCCTCGTCCAAGAACTCCGCTCAGGTGCACCGTCCATTCAAATTCCATTTTGTGATTTTGGCATGAAACGTTACATCTGCGGCACCTCTTTGCATGATTCTCTCATAGAAATACCCTTCAACATTTCCTAAGGTATGCCTACACTCGTGATCTCATCCACTCACCCCGTATGCGCACCCTCCCTCCCTCACCCTGGAATACCATTCAGGCACACCGTCCGTACATATTATCTTCCATACATTCAGGTACATAGTGTTGTCAACGTCATATCACCCGGTGTGATTTCCTCATCGAAAAATTGTTCTATGCTTCGTGAGTGTGCCGGCAGCCGTGGTCTCACGTACTCACCCTGTGCCTCTTTCCCTCTTAATCCTATAATTTTGATGAGTGGCACTGTCCATCCAAAACAAGTTTGGTAAATTCTACCATGTATCACTTTCCATGCCCTACTAGCCAGTGAAAGACCCTCTAGTGCTTCTCGGATAGCATCCGCAACCTTGGTCTCACCCACTCATCTCCCGCCCGCATCACCCTCCTATTTCAAGATTTTGTTAAGGTGCACCGATCATCCAAATCATGTTTTTAAGTTTTTTCATGTAGATCTGCACATGACCCACGTTGCGGTATGATGCCCCCGTTGGAACACCCTTTGGTCCGACCTAGAGTACATTGGCGGCCGTGGTCTCATCCATTCAGCATGTGTCCATGGGACCTCCACACCCTTGAACTTCGCTCAATCACATCATCCATCCAAATTCCACATTGTTAATTCCGGCATATGGCATTGCTTACAACCTACTGCTTGGTGTAATGTTCTCGGTAAAATACCATCCAGTCCTTCCTAGGGTAAGGCAAAACCCGCGATCTCACCCATTCACCTAGAGCTCAGGTCACTTTCCTGTCCAAGATTTTTGTTCAGATACACAGTCAAACAAAAGGTTTCTTTTGTAATTTCCAGTACGTAGCATTATTCGTACCTTATCACCCTATGTGATTTTCTTGGTGAAACACGTTCCTCTGCTCCCTGCGTGCACCGGACGGCGTGGTCTCACCCACTTACGTGGTGTCTATGTCAACCCAACCCCAAAATCTTGTTTATGTGCACCATCCATCCAAATTATCATTTGTACCATCGTGTGTGATTCCCTTAGGAAATAATCATCTTGTGCTTCTTGACATGTGGTAGTAGTCGTAGCTTCACCACTAATCCAACGCATGTGTCACCCTGCTCTCCTGATAACTCTGGCCAGCAACATTGTCCGTCCAAATTTTGTTTGGTAACCTTAATGGCATGTATCCTTTTGTACACCCTTCTTTCTGGTATGATTCTCTTAATAAGTACCCTCCAGGGCTTCTCGAAGGGTGCCGGCAGGTGTGATCTCACGGGGGAGGGTGACTCGGACAAGGGATGAGTGGGTGAGATCCTTTGCACATGAGAACTTCATTCTGGCGCACTGATCATCCATTTGCATTCCAAAAATTCTGGCTAGGGATGTTGCAAGCCCACTACTGCCTGATGTGATATCCTTGGTGAAACACCGTCTATGGTTCCCTGAGTATGCTGGCCACTGTGACCTCACCGACCCACCCCGTGCTCGCATCATTCCTCCTTCCTAAAATTCCATTCGGACACAATGCCAATAAAAATGAAATTGTGCAAAGACCAGTGGGTAGAATTTTCCATGCCCTACAGCCCTATATGAATCCCATATTTAAATACGCTCATGTGCATCCCGATGTGCGTTGAAAGCCGTACTCGTTGTGTGATCGTTACATCCTCCCATTCCAGAATTCTTTTGAGGCATTTAACCCATGCAGATTACATTCTTTAAAATCTAGGAAGTGGTATTACCCGAGCCCTAGCATCCACTGTCGTTCCCTCAATGAAATAATCTCTCGTACTTCTTGGAGTGCACTGACAACCATGGTCTCATCGAGTCTCCTCATGCCCGCATCACTGCACCATCGCAGATTTCCATTCTTGCGCACTGCCCATCCAAATTCAATATGTTCAATTCTTGCACATGGAGGTAACGGTGTCAAACCGCCCGATGTGATTTGCTCGGCAAAGCACCATCTAATGCTTCCCAAAGTGTATGGGCAGCCTAGTCTCACCCACTCACTTTATGTCCACGTCATCCTCCCGCCCAAGAATCCCATTCAAGTGCATTGTCCTTCTAAGTCTTGTTTCATATTTCCAATGCATAGCATTTGTTGCAACCTATTACTCAGTGTGATTCCCTTTGTGAAACAAACTCCGGTGCTTCCTGGAGTGCACCAGTTTTTGTGCTTGGATCCACTTACCCTGCGCTCGTGATCCTTTCGGCTATAGAATCTTGTTCAGGCACACAGTCCATCCAATTTTTGTTCCCAGATTTTGGCATGTCGCATTGCATACTTCCAAATGCCCCTGCAATTCCTTTGGTGCAACATCTCTGGTGCTTCTAGGAGTACATCATAGCCATAATCTCACCCACTCATCTCATGACTAAATCACCTGTTGTGCCCTCAATTGCGTTCAGGAACACCGCTCATGCACATTATGTTCAGTATATTACGACACATATTGTTGCCTGAATCCTACCTTTTGGTGTGATTCCCTTGGTAAACCACCCTTAGGTGCTTCTTGGAGTGTGCTGATTGATCTTTGTACATAGCTGACTGTGACCTCTCGGCTAACGTCCATTGCTGTGCAGACTCCTAATGAGGCAGAGGATGCAGAAGACTGGGGGAGCAAACACAAGTTCGGCAACATCTCCACTCGTTGTCCAGTGCCACCATTGTGCTCACATCCTTCCTGGTAGAATCGCCAAAGCTCTACTCGGTAGTTACTTGAAGCTTTCTTTGTTGCTTTGAATTGACCTAGCATTGTCCGAACTCTCTCTCTGCGTTGGTATGCTTTGCTTGCTCCTAAACCCAGGTTAGACTTAGTTGTGTGTCCGTGGGCGATGGAACAAGCGTGTTCCAGGCTGAAACTCGTAACATGGCTAGTGGACTGTTTGTTTTTGGGTCTCAAGAGGATTTCACCCTCGAGTTTGGAGGAGAGCCGGCGAGCGTGGCTCACTGGCCGCCGGATAAGCTCGACTAGTGAGACTCATCCATAGGTTTTTACTCCCTTGATGTTTCTACTCTAACTGTTGACACACAGATTCGTTTTGCCTCCCAACTGTCCCATTCTGACCACAAAGTCATGCTTCACATAAGGGAATGAGGAAAGATGTGAACAGTGTGACTCATCCTGATAGCCATCATCTCACCCACTCGGCATGTGCACATGTCACTATTACAAAGATGTCCATTGAAGCGACGATCAAGAGTCTTAGAATGCTTGTTAATGGAATTCCTTTTACATGATACACATATGTACAAATTGTACTAGCATGACAAGACCCAATCTGTGTCATGGAGGGCATAGCTGCTGGACTCCATATCTACTTTCGTGTTTTGTTGCTCCATTTGGGTAAATGAAGAAGCTTCATGAAGAACTTGTAGGTTGAGACTTGGATTGGTTCCTGGTAAGCATGACATTGCCGAGGGCTACTCACCAACATCAATGCTTGCACGGTACAAAGCATGGCTATCCCTTGCAACCCCATCGGTTTTCCTATGCCCTTGAATTGATGATAAGGCTAGATTTCGCTCCCTACAAGGATTTTGATTGTAGTTATAATGTCACGGAAAATTAACTTTTTTTGTTACTACAGATTTGTACACTTGGCTAACCATCCCCCGTTCCCTTCGCATCAAGGACTTCGTACCCGGAGCCTCCTTTCTATGTGCTATAAAATTGTCTTGTAAAATTTGTGCAAGCTAACAAGTTGCTAGGGATATTTCCAAATGACAAGTCACTTTCATCCAAAACTATTCCCACGTTATTGCAACCTCAATTTGTGAGAAATAGGAAAGCAAGTGTAGCGGGAGGGCCGGTTCGGCCCTCCCTCCTCGCTGAAGCGAGGGGTGGTTGCGCACCACCCCTCGCGTCAGCGAGGGCTGGCCAGCCGCCTGCACTTCGCCGGCCGCCGGCCAGCTCGATGCCGGCCGGCTGGACGGCCGGCGGCCGGCCAAGCGACCGGTAGGCCACCAACCGGCCAGCCGCCAGCCCCCGATCGCGGCCTCAGCCCAATCGGTGGCTGAGGGGCCACGAGGGCCTCGAGGGTGAGGCCTCGTGGCCTCGTGCCCTCGCCCCTCCCTCACCCTCCTTGCAAGCGAGCAAGCGAGGACCAGGGATAGGGGGAGCGAGGTGAGAGCGAGGAACGAGGAGTGCACATGAGAGAAGTCGGCGCGACATTGCCGATCGTGTCTCGCACGTGACAATTTTGTGCCGACACGTCAAAAACAAAACTCGAGTTTGTTTAGGACAAACTATGACTTTTGAAATTGGAAAACTTGTGCGAATGCACGAGTTCGAGGTGAAAACCCCTGGTTTGGGTCCCAAAACTAGGGGTAGGGTTAAAACGGAAATGGGCCTCCGGAGACTCAAAGTATTCGAGTCTCCCTACTCAGGGTCTTTGATGACGATTGCCCCTCAGTCCTGCGAAGGGGTTAAACCCATGACGCGGACTGAGAACGCCATTCTGCGAACTTCGACGACAACTTCAGAGCAGGAGCAGGAGTCACGGCCCGTTACGGTGGTTCTCAAAGCCAGATGACCCCCGCGACTAAGGGTTTGAAGGAAACGGCAGCTACGCCATACATAAAACGCCGTCGGCAGCTACAAGCAGCAGTAGAAACGCCAGCAGGGACTACGACATCGATACTTTACGGATTGAAGCGACGTAAACTGTGATGGAGAGCTGGAAAAAATCTATATTTTGTGGAGCTACTTCCTTCCAGTCTCTCCTCAGTTCCAGGGGGCTTGATGGATTTTTGTGGGGCGGGATGGGGAGTTCCCACCCCAAAAACCCACAAAATCCTCCCCTTGTACAAGACTCCTTCCCCCTCCCTCATCCAAAAAATTGGGACAACTCCCTTTCCCAAGACCAGTGACTCTCACGATCTGAGAGCACCTTAAAAGGAGGAGGGTGTCACCTTGAAGGGTATTGACCGCACTCCAACGCCGCCGGTTCAAGGAAGACGCCGCCAAGGGGCGCGAGGCGCGTAAAAGATTGAAGAGGAGACCAAGGAAGACAGAAGACAATGGGAGGAAAAGAAGTTAGAGGAGGGAGTGAAGGAGTTACTAGGAATTGATAGAACTTCTTTCCCTTTCTTTGTCCTAGTTTCTAAGCAACACTCACATTTGTTTTTCACATTTCCTTGTCCTCTAATTTTATGTTTTTCTAGGTTCTAACCCTTGCCAATCTCGGTGAGTCACAGCTTAGGAAGTCTAGTTCCAAAAACCACGTCCTTGTGCCGACGTGGCGGCCTACGAAAACATAAATTGGATTTATGATTACCTCACTGATCATAAGAGCAAGTAGTTTGTGGGAGGCGATCCTTCCTCGAAGTTGTGGGGTGATCCCAACAATGACTTTCACGTGCTAGTTGCACGGACGACGAGATGGCAAGTGCCGGACTGTCACAGACCAACAAGAGTAAGGTGGTGACGACCTCACCACGCGCCCTCGGCGGACTCCAAGTCTTGGGAGCCGACGCTGCGAGCATGGTTGCCAAACCAAAGGCAACCGTACCGCCGAAGGCGACCGATGCCAACCACGGCAACACCGAGAAGCGTGCTGAGGACGCCAAAGTGCTCGACGAGAACGTCAACGCGCACGTGGATGACCCCCACGTGACGGACGACGCGATGGAGGAGGATCTCCCGGAGGGAGATCCCGATGAAGAGTACGACACCGACGATGGCAAAGGCGACAAGGATCGCGATCATCACCATCTTTGTGCATCGAATTAAAGTCGATTGCTTGAGAAGGACAAGGCGCTCGCCGCATCGCCTGAAGCTGTCGATGGAAGCGAGACTACGAAGAGCAGGAAGGGCGCCGAAAGCAGCCACGTGGGAAGTTCCCGCAAGAACGAGCGGGATGACATCGCCGCGAAGGCTATTTGTGATGACCACTGTAGGCTCGCGGATTTTGCTGCATAGGCGGCAGGCCGACTCAAGATCACCACTGACGGTGGAGGTACGGTACCACTGGGAGGAGTGGGGGCGGACCCCCCTTCCTACGATGTGGCCACGGCCAGGGCAACGCCTACTCAAGCGTCGTCGTTGACGACAGTCTCCTTCAAAAGGTGGGACTCCTTAGGGGCGTGTACGTGAAATGTACCCTCCTGTAGTGGATAAAGGTGCACAGACAACGCGAGGCCCTGGAGGCTATCGCCAATGCTCTAACGACATCATAGCTCAAGTTCGCGTTCGCCAATTTGTTGGCCCACGTCGGACGAAGCATCACGGACCTCGACCGTGATCGCGAGCTACAGCGCCTGGCCGCCCATGAGGCAAGTCGCTAATGCAACGACCTTGACAAGGCATTATAGAGCATGATCTAGGTGCGGATGCAGCAGTAAGCGTAGCGTACCCTAACTGCTGATGCCATTGCCGGTGGTAGTGACGACTTGCCTACCTTGACGACTTCGGGGCCGATCATGAACACGTCCTTCCTCATAGTGTGGAGATCTTCTGGAAGGGCGTGAAGCTGACCGATTGGCTGAGTTGCATAGAGCACGTTTTACATGTCCACAAGGCTCCACTCAGCCAGTGGGGCGACCTTGCCACGACACGGCTTGAGGACAAGCTCTTCAAGTATGTGGTCAAGGAGTGGATTGCGGAGCAACCGCACCTCGAGTGGCAGCCCATGCCGTGGGATGCTTTTTGTACAATTATGCGTAATAAGTGTACCCAGCGTGAGGAGGCGCAGTGCGCCTTCCACAAAATCAAGGACTTCAGGGAGCTAGGTGGCTCGCTCAAAGCCTACTTGAGCAAGTTCACCGCTCTCGTGGAGGAAGCCGAAAGCTTCATCGAGGGTGACTGAACTCAGACCTTCAATTACCCAGAGTGCATGCTCTTGGAGTACTTGCGTGATGGTCTTGCCAACGAGAAGCTGAAGGTCAAAACCACCAGAACGGGAACCGGTCAGGCTTGGACAAGTTGGAGGGCGTTGCGGGATTACATGAGTGAGGTGTATTCGGCAAACCCAAAGCACTACTCGGACACACGGTAAAACGGGCATGCAGAGCAAGGCCGTGACTTACGCTTGGACGCTGTGGGGCCCGGAGGAGCAGCCGGGAAGCGGGGCGGGGCCAAGGGCAAGCAGCCTGCAAACTCCCAAGTGAAGAAGACTGGCGGGTACAAGACCCCAAACCACAAGCACAGCCGTGACAATAACAAGCTGCAGGCGGCACGTGAGCGTCGCAACACAACATTTCACGATGGACTCTTCCACAACTGTATGCAGTCTGGTCACTTTAGGGCTCAGTGCCCTGAGGCTGCTGGTGGTGGACAAGAGTCTGCAGTGTTAGCCATAGCAGCAGCACCTCGTGGGGAGGGTGCAACAGGAGGCCGTGGACAGGGCAGTGGATAGGTTCGCGGTTGCGGCAATGGGCCCGGCCGTGGTAACGGACAAAGCCGTGGGGTGAGTTTTCGCCATCCCTGAGTGACGTTAGTAGGGAACACTCAGGGGTAAGACTTGATCAGGAGTGTGGGTTCATGTTTTCAGTTGAGGATGTTAAACAATTCAAGTTTTTGATGATTTCAAATTTATCCATTGTTTTCTCCCCTCTCATTGAACCTCATTTCGCACTTGCTGAACGACATTTCCCACTAAATCTTGCATCACCGGACGAGATGCATGACCGAACCTGCTTAGTTATGGCGACACCGACCACTATGCAAGAATTGTGTAACACAATTATTGAAGCAAACACCCTCAAAGCGATGAGTTCAATCACGTTCACGGTATCTTTAGTCAACAATTTCGACCCAGTGAAATTTAAAGACTAGAAGGTGCTAGTGGAATTCACACGTACCCACAAGATGTGGAGTAGAGTAGGTGAATCATGGGAGCTGCGGCGTCCGTCATCTAGATTCCATGTTTATCACAAACTCGGCTTGCCATCGTCGAGCCTGTTCACTCGGAAGAGTGGAGGCAACATGACGATGCAGTTTAAAAGACACCTAATTGGTGCTCCCGTGAACGT
The DNA here is from genome assembly GCA_023375785.1 of Penium margaritaceum. NCBI lineage: Eukaryota > Viridiplantae > Streptophyta > Zygnematophyceae > Desmidiales > Peniaceae > Penium > Penium margaritaceum. The sequence goes on along the minus strand of SZWC01030612.1, from coordinate 109 downwards.
ACTTGCTGACACTGGAGGAGACGACTTCTTTGTTGGCCTTGGCTTTACCTGACAGGTTGGCCTGAAGTTCGAGCCATGGAATGGCGCGGTTGTTGTCGGTGACAATCGT
>SZWC01030610.1:7335-24021 GCA_023375785.1 Penium margaritaceum | reverse complement strand
ACCATTTGATCTTGAAAACTCAAAAGGACCAATGGTTTGGATGTGGTCGACAAGTTTGGAGGTGTATTTCACTGTTGCTGGGGTCAACGACGATTGAAAGAAAATTGACCTCGCAGCCCCACATTTGCGTGGCACTACGTTAAGTTGGTGGTCCAATCTAAAGACCATAAAATGGCAGCAAGAGAATAGCGGAGCATAATCAGTGGCTCACAGCGCCTGTCTCACATCACTGACTGCAGGCGTTCTACCCTTGGAGCAGATCAACCCACAATGCCAAGACGAGCTGACGCCACCAACGGAGTGGAATGCATTTATGCACGCGATGCTCCCACGCTTTGGATGACTGATAAAATCATCTCACACACGATACAAGCTCCAGCGTCTACGTCAGTATTCTAGCTTGGTGGAGTATACGCAGAGATTTTTCGAGATTATCACCGGAGTTGAATTGCCCCCGACGAACTTTGTTTTCACTACAACAACGGCCTCAAGTGAGATATCCGGTGAGCAATCATTGTTTTCGGCATCCAGAACAACTTGCCGTGGATGAGTGCAGCAATAGAAAAGATCTACAGTTTGAAACAGAACGCTCGGATCAAGGAATCCTGTGGCTAGCGACCTCCTAACCACAGTTATCATGGAAATGGAAAAAACCAATCAGCGGACTCCTCGACACCAATGGAGGTGGACGCCGTCGACTAGAAAGACACGCGAACTTGCTACAACTGTGGAAATTCAAGCACATCGCTCGCAACTGTTGGAGCAAGCAGCAGGCCAAAAAGGGGGGAGTCGTAGAAAACTGAGTCGGGAAACGGTAAAGGACAAGAGTAAAAGGCGCGACTCTTCTACGTGAGGAGCGATCTGCACCGAACGATCGCCCATCTAAACGGCCTCTTGGTTTGTGTGGCCTCCACGTGTCACGATTGACGCCGATGCATTATCCATATACCCACATTGGCAGTGTATGATAGAGGAGGGCGTGCTGACACGATGAGCCTCCAGAGTGTCTTGAGACTTCTGTAGCACCTACGACAGCGCCTGCGAGACGCGGTCGATGCGTTCCGGCAGCCCTGTTGGCTTCTTTGGCACTAGGAGAGTTTTCTTGTTGGATTGACACTCGCACACCCGGTGGACTGTACCGGTTTGATGAGGAGACCCGGTGGCTGTACTAGCACTTCTGATGTTCAGAAAGCCGTGTGTGATGTTTGGACGTTGATTTTGAGTTTTTTGGTACTGCTCCTATTTCCTCAATGGTCGCGACCCGGGCGCTCAGAGAGTTATTCCGGTGCCTTGAGGAGACCACCGTTATTTTTATTATGGTATATGCAATGTGTTCTCCCCGCTGACTTGTTTGGGTTCAGCAGGGGTAATGGGGCCCGGTGCGGCTAGCTGCCGCCGCCCCTACTTAAGCCCGCTAGGGGCTCATTTGTACTTTCTCATTGTTCTTTTATTTTTAACATTCTAGACATAGCCAAATTCTTGTCGTCTTGCATTGCACTCACACACAAAGCTCATTTTCGTTTTTGCATGGGCCTACACGCCCTAAAATATTTCCAATTTGGTATCAGAGCACAGGAGGGCGTGTGAGCAGTAGAAGGAGCACGGGTGGGCAGAATACAAAGAGAACGCGCCACGTGGTGCCATGCTGGCAGCAACGTGAGGGAGCACGAATTGACTGCACTCGATTGCCAAAGGGACGGTGAACATCATAGAACAGCAGTAGCTGGTGCTATAGCAACAGTGGTAATGACAGCAGCAGCGACAACAGCAGCAGCAGCAGCGGGCGGCAGAATTCACAACAGCTGTACCTGTAGCTGCAGTAGTAGCGGCAGCTGCTATGCTACGTAGCAGTGGCGATAGTAGCGGCACACAACAGCAGCAGTAGCTCAGGCAGCAGTAGCAGCAGTTGCTGGGCCACGCAGCAATAGCACTAGCAGCAGCGACGGCGACAACAGGGGCGGCGCACAGGAGCAGTAGGAGTGGCGGCAGCTGCAAACAGTAGCAGCGCATAGCAACAAGCAGTAGCAGTAGTGGCGGCGTATAGCAATAGCGGCGGGAGCAGCAATTTGCAGTAGCAACTACTGTGCAGACCAGCAGCAGCTACAGCAGCAACAACAACCGTAGCAGCAGCAGCCTGCCGTTGTAGCTGTTGCTGCCGACGCAAGGAGGGCTTCGCAACCCTCCTCTGAGGGCCCCCTCCCCTCCCTCTTGGAGGAGCCCCCTCGAGCCCCATCAAGGGGGCCCCCTCAGAGGGGGGCTTGTCGGGCCCATGAGCCCCCTCGGCCCCGTCGGCCCCGTCGGCCGACCGACGGAGGAGACCGACAGTGAGGGAGGGGCCAACCCCCTCCTGCCTTCCTCGCTCCCACCCACCTTGCTCGCTCGCACCGGTGAGCGAGCCCCCGCCCCCCTCATTTTCTCCATTGCCCCAAAATAGGCGCAATCGAGAAACAGGGGGACGAGAAAAAAATGTGAAAAAGGGTATGCCTGAAATTGAGTGGAAAAGAGAAAAAACAAAAAGAACAAAGAGCGAGGGCTGAAGGTGAGCAGAGGGGAGAACAAAAAAATAAGGTGGAGGGTGAGGGCAAAGGAAAAACACAAAAGGGGGCCTGAGGACAAGAGAATAACGACAAAACAATCGTACTACTACCGCCGCAGTAGTAGCAGCTTTCTTGGCAGCAATAGCAGTGGCGGGCGGAGTTGCAACGACTACATAGTGAGGGGCAGTTGCAGCTGTGTTTACACTCCCTCCTTCCCCAACTGACATCAGATTTTCATTGGCGGCAATTTCCGTTTTGAGACGCATCGTGGACCGGCGTCTCTCTGGAGCCCGTGGATTAGTGTGCTTAGTTCACTCCGGAGGATCGACGATGGATTCGAGTTTGTCCATCTCCGAGGGTTGGGTTGTCTACCACTTGGAGCAGCAGCCACACCTGTATCCACCACCTCTTCTGGTCTTGGAGCAGTCTTCGCTCTATTAGTGGTAGCATCATTAGTAGCCGCAGCTGATCAGACTCCATTCTCTCCGCTTGCTGTGGTAGTGTAGCACGTCCTGTCTGGTCATGTTTGCTGAATTTAATACCATGACCTTGGGGAGTGACTGTACCTAGAGGTCTCATCCTCTCCCGCGGCTTGGTGCTTACCACGGGGAGTAGGTGCCCTTGGCACCTATCTATCGTCCAGCGCACGAGATGAGTGCGCAGACATTTGAGCAGGCTCCCTCCGCGTTTGCCTGCTATTACAATGGTGATGGATGTCATGGTTGGCGTCGCTGCTGGACGCGCCCTCTCGGCTGGCATCCACCTTGGCTTCAACCTCGTCCGAGCCTGCGTCCTCCAGAGCATACGGATGTGCCGGCATTGGTAGATCCCCTAGCAAGACCTCTGGCAAGAATGTTCGCCGAGATCCACGGCTTGCGGTAGATAGTGCAGCGGCTTTGTGACTTCGTCCTCAATGAGTGTGCTTCTGCTACTAGTTTGTTGACGGCCTCTTCGACCACATATCCTTCATCCTCTTGTTCTTCCTCACTCGATGGTGTTCCTTCAGCTTCATCTGTTGGTGTGTCCCAGGCTGCCACCATCCTCTCGATACTCCACTCTCATACGACCACGATGCCATCTCGCGATGACATGTCTTCATGCATTCATTCCAGTCGTGTGTCCCCGCGGCATCGGCGTCAGCGCTCTGCACGCCGTACTCGCGCCGGTTTTGATACATCCTCCACCTCCTCGACTTCCGTTGTAGTACCTATCGAGGGGGAATGTAGTCATTGTGTATTACCTATTGTGACCATAGCGATAGGATCCGCACTTGCGCCAGGCCATGGTGCACGAGTGTCCGCTCAGGCAGATTGAGACGATACGGTGATAACAAATGGCGTGGAGTCAGATCGCGACATGGCATTCATGGTGGAGACTTGCCTGTCATCTTCCGGGCTCAATCCAGATCTTCCACAATAGCAGGTGACATCAGGAGGAGCGTAGGCACAGCGTCCCTGGATGCTGCCACTCGCGACTCTGACCAGTGGAGGCCCAGGGGTGGCACAGGAGTTCCGTACGGATTGAGATGCATCTACCAGACTTTTGGGGGAGAGTGTGCAGTAGACTCACACCACTTCGGTGGATGTTGGAGTACTTGGGACGTGCATGTCATCAAGGTCGACATCTACACTGGGGCAGCAGCCGGACGTTCTACAGGAGCAGGTTGCATCAGGAGGAGTGCAGGTCCTGCGTGCCTTGGCGGTGCCACTCGCGACTCCGATTGGTACCGACCTGGCGGTGGTGCAGAAGTATCGTGCGGATCGGGATGTCACATACAGATCTCTGGGGGAATTTGCGCACGAAACTCACACCAGCTCGACAGCGATCGTAGTGCATGAGCAGAGTCGGCCGTCTGGTCTTTTAGAGGTTGACGCATTCTTCAGAGCAACAGTTCTGAGGGATGTCGCTAGACCATATGCTGTAGCAGGCACAGCAGGTTGCACCGTCTCATCTGCGCTACTTGAGGACCAGCTTCATCGTGAGGACTCGTCGATGTTCCCTGATTCTACAGGTTCTCGTACCCACGATGGAGTAGCGACACACATGATGGAGTCAGACGGTGATCCTCAGTCCACAATCAAGCAGGTGGCAGCGACCAGCCTTCCCGGCTAGATAGTGGGTGAGCGCCAGCTACGCTTGTTGGTCGCCTTGACGGGCATTGTTGAGCTAGAGTCTTGCACACCTGTGTCCACTATGGCGGCAGTCGAGGACACTGGAGCAGATCCGTACACGCGGATGGAGTCACCTCGTCAGCAGGAGGTGAGTTCTGCCCCCTCGTTTTCACCTGTTGGTGACCCTGCTGATCACATCGACGCTGAGAGTGGCAGTACCTGCTCGGACGACATTTCCACATGCTCCACGGACTCTGACGACTCCTCCTTCTCCTCTCTCGGCATGCGACCGCTCACTCCTCGTATGACAGACTCAAGCTGTGATGTGGATGCAACACCTGCAACTGCATTCGATGTTCCAGTGTCTCAGCACATTACGAGTTTGGTTGACCCCCAGGAGGATGCAACAGCACCGGCTCCATCGTCTTCAATAGCAGAGATGCGGATAGAGTTGTACTTGCGATTTATGCAGTCTGAATGTGCAAAAACAAGTGAGGCAGAGTTTATCCTACGGGAGGTAGACATGGGCCACCTCCACATGTCCAAGGTAGATTACCCTGACCTATCGGAGCGTGTAGTGATGCTACAGCGGGAGGTGATGACAGCGTGTGAGTGATTCTTAGAGGAGGGGAGCATCACTACTATCGCCATGAGCTTTACGCCACCAGCGTCTGGCACACCCACACTCGGGGAGGATCTTGTACCGGCTTCGACTATGACGTCAGCTGAAGATAGCTGGAGACCTGGGACTGTGGGTGGTTGGACGGGTTTGAGATGACGATGGCTTGAGGGTTGGAGACCCTCAAGCACCGCGATTTTGGCCTCATCGGCAAAGGATTCCGTCCAATCCGTAACACTACCACAGTAGAGTTGTGCGTGCCTTTAGTTTCTTCCATCGTCATTCCTGATAACTCCGTCATCCCTCTTCCTTCTGTTTTTGCCATCACGCTCCTTCATCCACCCGACTCAGCTACTCCATCATCACCTTCGTCCATGAGTGGTGACCTGGTTTGTCGCTCCAGCCCTCCTCTGGCCATACACCCTTGTGCCTCAAGGTGCGCTATCCCGTATCGGAGGCCACCTCCACCACTTCATCCACGCTCGCGTGCTGCTCGTCCATTCCCTTTCCTCCGTCATACACAGATGCATCGCGATAGAGCTGAGATAGGAGAGATTGTGGGTTGGGATCCTTGGCAGTCACGCAAGGACTGGTACTCCAGGTGATGCAGCAACGATGTGAGGAGTCGTGGCAAGAGACACCACTTCGTCTTGGAGGCTAGGAGTCGACTTGTACATGACAGGGGAAGCTATGTCTGCATGATGGAGAGACCACATGATTCATCACCCTGGATCTGTTCAGCTACGACATCAGCATCTCCATCGAGAATATCGTCGCTAAGTTCATCTGCCCAGGGGGAGTGTTGTGTGAACCTCGACCTGACGCGACGTTATGGGAGATGCATGGCAAGGGGTCCATACTTTACTATTAGCATACTACAGTCGCACTCTGTTGGTCGAGACCCGAACACTTGGTCGGTGTCACCAGTGTCACGGGGAGACCTTGGGGTCATGTGTTTTGGTGTGTGGCCATACTACATGTGGCATGTGCATGCCAGCTGGTTTGCTCATAGTGGTCGAGACCCGGACACGTGGTGAGGTACACCCGTGTCAAGAGGAGACCCCCAATGATCCTATGTGTTGATTGATGATGCTGTTATGGTCGACACATAGACACTTGTTGGATTGCTTGTAGTGGTCGAGACCCGGGCACTGGTACCGCCAGTGTCACGAGGAGACCATTTTGCCATCTCACATGTGTATGGTATGCATTACACTGGCCTATGTGCGTATGCATGACTCTTCTCATGGTCTAGACCCGGAAACTTGGTATGATGTGTCAGTGTCGTGAGGAGACCTTAGATGGACATCACTTGTGTATGTGTTTGTGGTTAACTGGTGCACTTTGTGGCTTGGCATACGTTGTTGTTCCGTGCCTTCATTCATTTGTTCTGGAGTGGACGGCTATGTCAGCCAGGAGGAGTGTTGGTTTGTGTGGCTTCCACTCGTCACAACAGACGCCGATGCATTATCCATATACCCACATCGGCGGTATATGATAGGGGAGGACGTGACAACACGATGAGCCTCCGGAGTGTCCCGAGACTTCTCTAGCATCTACGACAACGTTGGCGAGACGCGATTGATGCGTTCCGGCAGCCCTGTTGGCTTCTTCGGAGCTAGGAGATTTTTCTCGGTGGGTTGAGACCCGCGCACCTGGTGGAATGTACAGGTGCGAGGAGGAGACCCGGTGGCTAAACTAGCGCTTCCGATGTTCGGAAAGCCGCGTGTGATGTCTGGACGTTGATTCCGAGATTTTCTGGCACTGCTCCTATTTTCTCGGTGGTCGAGACCCGGGCACTCGAAGGGCTGTTCCGGTGCCTCGAGGAGACCACTGTTATTGTTATTGTGGTATACGCAGTGTGTTCTCCCCGTTGACTCGTTTGGGTTCAGCGGGGGTGACGGTGCCCGGTGCGGCTAGCCGCCGACGCGCCTACTTAAGCCCGCTAGGGGCTCATTCGTACTTTCTCCTTGTTCTTTTATATTCAGCGTTCCAGACTTAGCCAAATTCTTGCCGTCTTGCATCGAACACACAGATCTCATGTTCGTTTTTGCATGGGCCTGCACACCCTAAAATATTTCCAATTCGGCCAACATCGTCGCAGAGGGTTTCTGAGATCGCAAAGTCCGACGAGGGGTACGAGGACGACCAAACGACGATACTGCTAAAAGTTTAGCCTCAAGGATGTAGAAGTTGTAGAATGGTACCAGCGTTATTGGATGGAAGAGCTTGATACAGCTTCGTAAGCAACAAAATTGTTCACAAGCTGGGCTTGCAGACCAAACCAGGGGTGTTTGAAGGGAAAACTACGCATGGGAGACAACAGAAACTGAAAATCTGAGAACCACTACGACTACAAGTGGGAGGTCTTTGGGATGTAACGGTCTGGAGTTCCTGTCAAATGAGCAATGACAAAATCTTCCTTGGATAATACTTCCTATACGAGCACAATCCGTTGGTCGACTGGAACAGCGGTGACGTCTAGGAAGAGATTGACGGCACCAAACAACAACTTCCGCATGCGAGGAGAAAACTGACGGCAGAAGCAACAGAGATGGAAGCAGCAGTGGAAGCCGCGGAAGCCGAAAGCGACAACCGGTGCAGCCAATACCGCTCAACATGGCCAAATACTATCTACGACGAGGAGTTTGTGGGTGGCTCGTACATCTTGAGCCAATGGAAGAAACAAAAGTGTCGGCAGCTGACTCATCATCAGCCTCATTAGCCTCATCGGCCTCGACCAAGTTCGCGATGGTACTTGAAGAGTTTGCACCCCTTATCCAGGAGTTTGCAAACGTCTTCCCCGATGAACTCCCGAAAACTTTACCTCCTAAGCAAGATATCGACCATTGCATCGAACTGAAGCCCGGAAGCAGACCTACCATCCGAGGGGCCTATCGGATGAGCGATCACAAGCTAAAAAGGCTGAAAAAGCAGCTCGACAAGATGCTCGGTCAAGGGTTCATCCGTTCATCCACGTTACCTTACGCCACGCCAGAACTATTCGTGAAAAAAAAAGGCAAGATGTGAACGTGCGTGGATTATCCGGCGTTGAATGACGCTACCATCAAGAACCGCTACCCTCTTTGCCGAGCTGGCAAACTTTTCGACCAACTCCGAGGGGCCCGAATTTTCAGCTAAATCAACTTACGTAGCAGATATCACCATATACGCGTGGCAGCCGTCGACATCAAGAAGACAGTATTCCGAACCCGGTGCGGGCACTTTGAGTTCACGGTTATGCCGTTTGGACTCCCACATAGCCTCGAGACACTTATGGCTGTTATGAGCAACAGTTTTCGTCTGTACCTCGACAATTTTGTCGTGGTTTACCTCAACGACATTCTGGTATACAGCCGCACCCCGGAGAAACACAATAGACATCTTTGAAAAGCTCTCAAAGTTTTTACAAAGAGAGAAGTTTTTTTTGGAAAACTCTTGAAATGCGACTTCATTCATCGTTCGATCGAGTTTTTGGGTCACGCCATCAATGGCAGACGGGTCACCATGGATTCGAAAAAAGTGGCAGCAATCGCTGATTGGCCAACACTGACCAATGCTCGAGAAATCTAGTTTTTCTTGGATTCTTCAATTACTACTGGCGATTTGTATAGGACTACCGTAGTGATCCTTGAATTCGTTCACTTTCGAGAAACGAGTTAAGTTATCCTTGAATACACCCAATTCTGAGCCTCACACAGTTTTGTTGTTGATTCTCCCATGACGTCTCCATTTTCCTACCTGGTTTGATGATTCACCCATGGTCCTGTTCATACCCCTCTCTACTTAAGGCCTTCCTAAACAATCGCTGCGTGAGAACTTGATGATTCGAGTGCGCACAATGGAGGTGCATCCGATCGACGCAGCTCCGCTGTTGGCGCACTCCGACGTGTCAACGCAGTGGTCACCAACACGTCCGAGTGTGCCAGATCGCGAACGAGCATGATGTCGACAGCCGGATGTGAGGTCCTAAAGAATCGTGTTACGTTGGCTGACGTTTTTTACTTTTTGTGTGTATTGAAGTGCAAATCTCATGATTAGGAGATGAATTCACCCAAACAACCCATAAACATGTTGGTGAACGTGGGCGAATACAAAACAAATGTTTTGAACGAATACAAAGATCACTACGGTACGCCCGAGTGCCAGCGCCTCTTTCCGGCCTCACTCAAAAAGGAAATGCGTGGCAGTGGGGAGACATCAAACAAGATACATTCAACACTTTGCGGAACGCTTTGACCTCGGCGCCAGCCCTACAATTAGTCATTCCAACGTCCGGCTATGTCATGGCTACGAATGCATCAGACCGAGCTATTGGCGTGATTCTTCCACAAGACCACGGCAACCACGAACAACTGGTCGCCTACATGTCTCAAAAACTACGAGGATCAGAACTCAACTACGCGGTCCAAGAAAAGAGGATGCTAGCGGTTGTGCAAGCGTTCAAGACGTGACGATGCTATCTGGAGAGTCGTCGATGCATCGTGTGCACCGACCACCACGTGTTGCAATGTTTGAAGACGCGAACGAATCTCAACCGACGTCAAACCCGATGAATGGAATTCCTTGAGTCCGGGTTCGACTACAAATTTGAGTACCTGCCACGCAAAACCAATCCAGCGGATGTACTCAGCCATTGACCAGATTCAATGGCTGATGTGGCAACCCTATAACTACAGTGATACCCGTACCTCGAGCAATTGTTTGCACTATTGACCTTATATGCTCCTTGTCCATCGCTGACATTTGGACAGGCACAGGACGGACTAGGTATGCACTGCTCCATTGGAGTAAGTCCCCTAAGTCTGGTCCAGATAGACAAGGCATGCACTGTTCCTTTGGAGCAAGTCCCCTTGGTCTAAAGTGGATAGTATAGCCAGCAAACACTACCTTGGACAACTCCTTGTGGCTTAGACATTCCAGAGTTAGTCTCTGGAGTGAGAAGTCGTTGGGTCTAATCCTAGCTCAGTGACTAATTTTCTTTGTGACCAAAAGGGGGACAGGAAGGTTCTAAGAGACATCTTAGATCATTCCAAGGTCCTTCCTTGTGGCTGGCGCCACTTGGCGGTCACAAGGAGCGCCATGTAGGCGGGGGGATGGTGCAATCCACATTGCCCCCAAAGTGGCTCATCCAAGGAGCCACTACGCGCCTAGGCTAGAGGTTGGCTCTAGGACTATAAGAACCTGTCAGTTGCCTGCCATTGAGTACATTTCTTACCTTTGAGACTCCTGACAGAGTTTTCCACCAAAGGTAGACACTAGAGAAGCATTGGTTGGTCTAAGCCCCAGAAGTTCGCTCCTCGCGCGAAAGTGACCAGGTGCTAAGGACACAGTGCAAGGAAGTGATTCCTATGAACTGCTCAGTGTGGAACCTTGGCTCTGAGGGTTATGTTATCTCTTGGTTGCAATACCAAGTGCGGTTGGCGGGAACCATTGTGTCGGAACCCGTTTTCTAGACTGTTGCCTCAGGCAGGTCGATAAAGGGTTATGGATCCACACTGACTAGTTGTAAGGCATTCTTCTGCGCAGTCTCTGGCCCTCTGTCTTATAGCGCACATTAGCTCCATTAGCTCCATCAGCTCCATCTGCTCCATCAGCTCCAACGGCGGGTGCTGGCACTTAGCAAACAAGAGCCAAGGATAAGCTCTGCCCTTGGAGGTACGACCCTTGGGCCCTAACCAGGATAAGCTCTTCCCTTGGAGGCACGACCCTGGGTTCGCTAGTGTGCGTTCTTCTCTGTTTGCAGGTGATCAAAGGCTAAAGGGTAAGCAACAGATCTGCACCTTCTAAACCAGTAGCAGAAAACAGCCTACATCAGCCTACATCGGCCTCAACGAAGCAAAGAAGTAGAGAAGCAGAGAAGCAGTATGACGACACCCGCTACGCTGACTCTTGAGTAAGTCAACAGTGGGATGTCAAAGTTCACAGGGATAGGTTTTCCCTTGTGGAAATGGCAAATTTAGATTTTCATGAGGGTGCATGGCTACTTGAAGATGTTCCTTGGAGAAGAGTTTGAAACTCCAAAAACAGATGCTGGATGTAAAGCGTGGAGTGTCAAAAATGACATGGCGCTTGCGATTCTTATGACATCAGTCCATGAGTCACATCATGTCTACCTCCAAGGTATCACACATGTATCAAAGGCTTATGAGAAGCTTATACGTGTACACCAATCAACGGCTCTTGCAAATTGCCTCTTCATCCTTCAAAAGCTGATTTGGATGAGGGTGAGTGAGGGAGAGTTGATTCCGGATCTTCCTCTTGCAGTTTGAAGGACTGCTACAGCAAGCAGCCCAAATGAACTGGGAAATTGACACCAACATGTAGGGCATGATCCTCCTCATGGCGCTACCTGAAAGCTAGGGTCCTCTGATCACTGTCTTTGGCGGTTGGAAGGAGGAGGATTTCACATATGAGGCAGTGTCCGAGTACGTGCGCAACGAGGCCATGTGTCGTAGCGGTAATGAGGCTAACATTTCAGCCTATGCTGCATAGTAAGGCGGTCTTGGCAAGAACTCCTCTTCTGGTCAAAGCGGCAGCGAAAGCGGTGGTGGCGGAGGAAAAGGCAATGGTGGCAGTGGAAAGGGTTCAAAGCGTCCTGGAAAGTGCCATAACTGTGGCAAGCCTGGGCATTGGGCACGGGAGTGCAGGGCTCCCAAGAAGGAAGACGGAGATCATGGTGGTAGATATGAGGGCAAAGGAGAGGGTAAGAAGGAGTTGACCAACATGATGGCTAAGAGCGTGCCAGCAACCAAGGGAGCGACACTGCTCAAGCATGGAGCCTACGGGCTGGACTCTCGCACGAACCACCACTCTTCAAGGGAAAAGGATGGGTTCATCTACATTGGGGACACTGAACGTCGCTTCAAGTGTGCCAATGACAGCCTTGTCTATGCGCAAGGCGAGGGAGATAAACTGATCAGCATCAACGTGAACGGTGCTGAAAAAGACTTGAAGCAAGAGAACGTCGTCTACATGCCGTCTTTTGCGGCAAACCTCTTGTCAGTGTCCAAAATCACGGACCACGACATGACGGTCGTCTTAACGAAGGAGGAGGTCGTGATTGTCAAGAACAAGGACATCAAGATATCCTATCCTAAGGAGAGTCTTGTTGCAAAATTCCCAAGAGTTGATGGGCTCTACGTGTTGCAGACCAAGTCCCTTGAGAGTACAAATGAGGGATATGCTGCGGTTGAAGAGCCCAAGTCTCCAAAGCCTGATGTTGCACCACAGGCCGTCACCATGGCGGCCAACTCCACCGACACATATGTTGAGCTGTGGCACAGGCGGTTGGGCCATGTGGCCGACAGCACACTGCAAGCTATGCAGCAGTACCAAATGGTTCAGGGGATGGAGGGATGCAAGGCCAAGGATGAGGGAAAGTGGAAGAAGCTGTGTGAGCCATGCCTCCAAGGCAAGGCAAAGAGAAAGCCCTTTGAGCGTAATGGGCAACGTGCGGCAAAAATCTTGGACCTGATTCACTCTGATGTGTGCGGACCATTCCGCACTCCTTCGAACGGTGGTAGCAAGTATTTCTTGACCTTCATCGATGACCACAGTCACAAGATTTGGATCTACTTCCTCACGACAAAGGGAGAGGTCAAGGAAAAGCTGCAACAGTTTGTCGCGATGGTAGAGCGGCAGACAAGCAAGAAGGTCAAGGCACTGCGCACGGACAACGGTGGTGAGTACGAGGCGTGCAAAGGCTGGTTGAGCCAACACGGCATCAACCACCAGACCACCATGCCTTACACCCCCCAGAGTAATGGTGTTGCCGAGTGGATGAACCAGACTATCCTCGGCATGACACGAAGCATGCTCTTCGACGCCAAACTCCCACCTCGCTTCTGGGCTGAAGCTGCAAGAACTGCTTGCTACCTTGTGAATCTCACTCCGGCAGCCGCGCTTTGAAGGCGTGGTAAGAAGCAGCAAGAGAAGCAGCTCATGACGCCACAGGGGGCTTGGTCAGGGAAGAAGTCAGATGCCTCACACTTGAGGGGTTTAGGCTGCTTGGGCAAATGTCCAACCAGGAGAAGGAAGTGGCAAGCTAGATGCACGCGCTCGCAAGTGTGTAATGGTCGGATACGACACTGCACACAAGGCGTACAGGCTGTGGGACCAAGCGGCTGGAAAGCTCATCAGGAGCCGAGATGTCAAGTTTGAAGAAAGGACGCTCGGCAAGAGAGAGTCGCTGGATCCTATCCATGCTCCCAAATCAGGAGAGTGGGTTATGTTGCTCGAGTCAGGTGATCAGGCTCCTGAAAACTGGCAGATGGTGCCAGTGAAGGATGGTGCTGCAGGGAGAGTGGCTGTGCAGGCTGACACAGCAACGAACTCTGACACTCAGTCTGAGTCAAACTGTGAGGCCGGTGGCTCTTCCTCAAACAATGGATCACTGGCAACGCAGGAGCAATAGAAGCAACTAAGCCTTGAAGCACCACCAGCAATACTGCGGCGTAGTACGCGCTAGAAGAAACCTTCGCCCAGGTACGATGCTGAGAGTGCGGAATGGACCGGACTCAGCTGGTCATGCTTGGCTCAGGGAGAGCCTATGAACGTAACAGAGGCTATGAACATGCCAGATGCGACCAAGTGGAAGGAGGCAGTGGATACCAAACTCGCATCCATTGAAGAGAACGGAACATGGGTTCTGGTGGACAGGCCCCCAAACGCGCGAGTGGTAGGGTCAAAGTGGGTACTCCGGAAAAAGTTCAAGCAGATGGTACTATCGACAAGTACAGGGCAAGAGTTGTGGCAAACGGGTTTTCCCTGCGTGCACGCTCAGAGTACGAGGAGACCTTTGCGCCTGTCGTCACCTTTGCCTCCATCACATCCATGTTGGGCATCGCTACTACAAAAGATCTGGAGGTCCACCAGATGGACTTCAAGACAGCTTTCCTCTACGGGAAGCTAGATAAAGAAGTGCTGATGGAAGTGCCCGAGGGAGTGAAAGCTCTAGAGGGTAAGGTTTGCAAACTGGTCAAAGCACTCTACGGGCTTAAACAGGTCCCAAGGATGTGGTACAAGGAGATGGACGGCTTCATGGTCGGGCTCACCTTCACGCACTGCCAGAATGACCCTAGTGTCTATGTGTGGGAGGATGAGCAAGGCTTGATGCTGGTTGCACTGTACGTGGATGACCTGATCATCTACTCGTCGTCAGTCGAGCTGTTGAACAAGCTGAAGACAGATCTCAGCAACAGGTTCAAAAAGGAGGACATGGATGCGCTCGAGTTCTACCTCAAGATAGCCGTCCACCGCAATCGAGCAGCAGGCACCATCGAGCTGAACCAAACCAAGTACACCATGGAGGTCCTCAAGCGCTACATGGAGGAATGCAAACCCATCAGCACACCCATGACAACAGAAATCAAGCTCTCCTCCTCCATTGGCCTTAGCACAAAAGCAGAACGACGTGAGATGGAGAACATTCCTTACCAGTCTGCTATTGACAGCCTCATGTATGCCATGGTAAGGAACATGCCCTGACATTTGCTATGCTGTGGGACAAGTGAGCAGGTTTGTGGCCAATCCAGGGCCACAGCACTGGCAAGCAGTCAAGCGCATCATGCGCTATCTACGGAAGACACAACACATGGGACTCCTGTTTGGAGGCCAAGAAGGATCTGACACGCTGCGGCTGGTGTGCTACACAAACGCCGACTGGGGGGGAAGAATCGATGACAGAAAGTCCACCTCGGGCTTTGTGTGCCTCTTGAACGGTGGTGCAGTCTCTTGGGCAAGCAGAAAGCAAGATTGTGTGTGTCTCTCTCTCTCTACCACTGAGGCAGAGTACGTCGCTTTGTCAGAAGCATGCAAGGAGACACAGTGGCTATGCAGTTTGCTTGCCGACATGAAAGTGCCACAAACGGAAGCAACAGAGATCCGCATCGACAATAGGAGTGCCATGAAAATGGCACAGGATGATGTCATCTCCCGGCAGACCAAGCACATTGACATCAGGTGCCACTACTCACGCGACCTGGTCGTGAAGGAGATCGTGGACCTGGAATACATGGAGACAAGGAAGACGCTCGCAGATTGCATGACAAAGGCGCTGCACAACGAATTGCACTCTGCAGGTACTCGAGGCATCGGTATGGTCAACGCAGTGGACGACGACTGAGGCCAAGACTGCTGGAGAGAGGAGAGATCTCACAGCTAATGCACAGAGGTGCACAGGAGAGTTTATTGACCTGATATGCTCCTTGTCCATCGCTGACATTTGGACAAGCACATGATGCACTAGGCATGCACTTCTCCCTTGGAGTAAGTCCCCTAAGTCTGGTCCAAATAGACAAGGTATGCACTGCACATTTGGAGCAAGTCCCCTTGGTCTAAACTGGATAGTATAGCCAGCAAACACTACCTAGGATAACTCCTTGTGGCTTGGACATTCCAGAATTAGTCTCTGGAGCGAGAGGTCACTGGGTCAAATCTCAGCCCAGTGACTAATTTTCTTTGTGACCAAAAGGGGGACAGGAAGGTTCTAAGAGACATCTTAGAACATTCCAAGGTCCTTCCTCGTGGCTGGAGCCACTTGGCGGTCACAGGGAGCGCCATGTAGGCAGGGGGATGGTGCAATCCACATTGCCCCCAAAGTGGCTCATCCAAGGAGCCACTACGCGCCTAGGCTAGAGGCTGGCTCTAGGACTATGAGAACCTGTCAGTTGCCTGCCATTGAGTACAGTTCTTACCTTTGAGACTCCTGACAGTGTTTTCCACCGGAGGTAGACACTAGAGAAGCATTGGTTGGTTTAAGCCCCAGAAGTTCGCTCCTCGCGCGAAAGTGACCAGGTGCTAAGGACACAGTGCAAGGAAGTGATTCCTATGAACTGCTCAGTGTGGAACCTTGGCTCTGAGGATGATATCATCTCTTGGTTGCAATACCAAGAGCGGTTGGCGGGAACCATTGTGTCGGAACCCATTTTCTAGACCGTCGCCTCAGGCAGGTTCACACGCAGGAGGCTACGACCAGCACTGCGGATATCAGAAATCCAAATGGGGGGATTCCTTTTTACCCACCATTTGAAAACGTTCTACGAAGGTTATCCACGTTTTGGGAATCACAGACCGGATTCCCCACTTTTTGTTCGGACATTTACGCTTTCCCCAGTTTTTGCTCTTTTCACAATAGTTGAAAAAACTTGCGCGTGTTACCCACTTTCAACCATATGACTGCGATACCCACTTTTGTGCGCGGCAGGTCCATCATGTACACATCACAATTTTTTTCAAACGGACCCCTAGTTGCTGCCACCCACTCCTCGTTGCTTATTCTCTCCCACCCACATCTATCTTGCACATATTATGTCACTTTCTCCCCTTGTCTGTGCTCACAATCGATGATGAGGGGGATGCGAGGGCGAGGGCTCGAGGCCGATGGCCTCGAGCCCTCGTCCTTACGACGTTGCAGGTT
>SZWC01030609.1:5347-18190 GCA_023375785.1 Penium margaritaceum | reverse complement strand
GCCAGTTCCCGCTCCTCTTCTGAGATGCCATCCTGCTGCTGTTCCGGATCTAGTGGCAGCCGCAATGGAGGCTGCGGCATGCCCAGCGCCGCGCGTGGGGGTTGCCCGAAGAGGAGGGCATGCGGCGAGAACGTCGTGGCGCGGCTGGGGGTAATGTTGATGAAGTGAGCCGTCTTCTTGAGAGTCTCCCCCCAATCCTTTACCTCCGCGGTGGCCACTGCCCGCTCCAAGATCTCGTGCAGCCGTTCAACCTGGCCCTGGGATTGAGGCCGATACCGCCCAGAGTGCACGTGTTGCACCCCCCATTCCGCGAGCTCCTCGCGGAATGCTCCGGCAAACTCGGTGCCATTGTCGCTGTGTACCACGCGGCACCCCCCGAAGCGGTAGAATATCTCCTCCCGGATGAACCGTGCCGGCCGCGCGGAGGACTTATCGGGGACCGCCATGACCCAAACATACTTGGTGAAATGGTCGATTGCTGCGATCCAGTACCGTTCTCCCTGGGCGCGGCGAGGACGGGGTCCGTGGAAATCGATGATGATGCGGTCCAGGGGTTCACCAATGGGAGAGGGCAGAAAGAGTGGCATGTCCCGCGGTGTGATTTTACGGTGTCGCTCGCATGGTGCGCAGTTCTGTACCACCTCTTTCACGATAGCCAGGAGGTTTGGTATGTGCAGGATGGGGGTTAGTCGCTCCTTGAGGGCCTGGATGCCGGAGTGGTGGTGGTGATGGTAGGCCTCAATCACCGCTTTCTGCATGGTAGGCAAAGGTACCCACAGAATCTGCGGCGTGGTCCGCCAGAGGCGGCCACCTTCCCACGCATACTTCAGACAGAGGCGGGCGAGATCATCCTTCTTTCGCCTGTCATACTCCACCCCCATTTGAGCCCCCAGAGCCTTGTATACCTTGTCCGCTTGTGCTTGCTGCTGCTTCTCGGTTGTGGCGCGGAGCAGGATGTGCGCAGTCTGCCATATCCTCCAGTCCTGTGTCTCGATTGGTCCGGGTACCTTCCCTGCCTTCTCCGCGGCAACCTCTCCCGGCTTCCTCTTCCTCTCCTTCTCCAGTGCCAGCAGTCCCTGGGCTCGTCGTGCATCCTGCTCCGCCTTTATTGCCTGGAGGCGGTGCTGGTTGCTCTCATCATATGCGGGGGGTTCTCTGTCCCAGCTGTCTGGGGCTGGGAAGAGGCGCAAGATTCCTACCGCGCGGAATTCTCCTTCGTCCCATTGGCTCCGCAGCTTCACCTCCGGTACCGCTTCGTGCCGCCGACCGCGTGCTCCGCGGGCCTCACCTGCTTCCGGCTCCGCCTTCCCCCCCACGTGCTCACTGAGTTGCAGCAGGCCCCGCCCCTTGGCAATGGGTTGGTCCTCATCGGGCGGTGGTGACTCACTTAGTTTGGAGATCACTACTCCGCCCGTCTTCTTCTTCACCGTGGCTGCCGCGGCGCTTTCCTTGGCCCCTCGCTTTTGTGGTGGTATGGCGCCCGCGCCCTCTAAGAGAGGTTGAAGCTGGGTTGGGACCGCTCCTGCAGGCAGCGGGACGGTCCGGGACATCGCCAGAAGCAGCTCCATTGCTTGAACGATATTCCGCTTGGCCTGTGTGAGCTGCTCTGGGTCCACGTTCTGGCGGGGCTATTGGGCGGGGCGGAGCTGCTTGCTGCGCTTGGCGGAGGGTGTGTCGGTGGAGCTGTCTTTGATGGCCCGCTTCTCTCGTTCTTTGCGGCGAGATGTTGGTGTAGTTTCCGCGGATGGTACGGGCTTCCTCACCGCAGCATCCTTTGGTGGGGGAGCCTCCCAGCTGACCGACGCCGCATGGACGGAGGCAGCCTGCTTGCTGGTTTCCGCGGATGCGGTTGCCCGCCTGGCCGCGCGCAGGAGCTTAGCTTTTCTGGCACGCAGAGCTGCCGAGATGGGCTGCTGGGGGGTGTTCTTCCGCGCTTCTTGTCTGGCAGCTGCTGCCTTGGTGTATGCCAGCGCATCCTGGATTTGTCTCCCATTTCCCTCCTGTGCCATTCCTCGCTGCTCTGCTTCCTGCTTCTCTGCCTCTTGCCCAGCTGCTGCCACTGCTGCTCCAGCAGCTTCTGCCGCGGCCGCCATTGTGGTTCCCTCCGGGGGCTGCACGTCTGCCGTCCCCGTGCCCTGTCCTACTGTTGCAACTTCAGTGATCGGTTGTGCCCCTTCTGTCTTACCCACCGCCTCCTGCTGTGCTGCCGCCTCGGCTTTCCGCTTCCGGTCCTCTGCCATTTGCTGCCAGAGCGCTTTCAACCGTTCCCGCATGTGTGCGAGCTCAGGGGAGTCGCGGAGGTACTCCTGTGCCTCTTCGATCTCCATTTGGATACGGTTCCTCTCATCCCGGCACACAGCAACAGCTTCCCGGGCCCAATGACGCACTGCCTCTTCTGTTAGGGCGGCTTGTGTCCGCGGAAGCGCTTTCCACAATCCCTCAGCCACTGCGGTCTTAGCCCGTTGGCGCAGAGCACCATCTTGGGCCATCTGCCAGGCCTTGCCGACAGCGGCATACCAGTGTTCGAACTGCGCTTCTGCCGTGGTGATGCCTGCCAGCTCCGCCGCCGTGTACTGTACTCCCCATCTGCGGGAGATGACGTCGAAAAGGTAACCCCACCTCCAGTTCTGCGCCGACGTCTTTCGTTTCGGCACGTCCATCGTCCCTGTTGGCATGCGGACGGCGTGATATACGGTGAGTGCCCGGGCGCGCTCCTGGAGCAGATGTACGTAGCGGCGCGTGGGATCTGCAGCTTGGTCACGGCGGACCAGGAGCCACCAGTCACGCGCGGCGTTCACGCTGCGGTCTGGTTGCTCCGTGTCAAGAAACGTTGCCACGCCCGCCATGGCCTGCGTCGGACAAAGATTGAGGAGGTCGCGGAGTGCCGAGATGAGGCGCTCGGCCCCTGCTGTTTCCAGCAGTTGTACTTGGCGTGCTCGCGGCCCAAGGGCCAGGGCGGTCTTGGCCGCGCCCTTCAAGACCACCTGCCAAGTGGGGTTAAAAAAGGAGTTCCCCATACTCGCACGGACTACGTCCGGTAGTTCATCCTGTAGGTGGAGGATGACGCTGCTCACCACTTCCAGCAGGTGGTCAGCCTTGGGGTGATCTCCGCTCTCACCGGAACTCTCCTCCAGACGTATCTATGCCCCTTCCATGATCGTGCCGGCACTGAGCGGGGGACGTAAGAGTCCGCGTGGAGAGGAGGAGTGCGCAGGTGGTGCAGGAGGGGCAGGCGGTGGCGATGTGTTTGCGGGTATTGCTACTGTCGGGGATGTCGGGGGGCCTGATGGTGGGGGTGTTCTAGGTAGTACTGCTGCCGCTGCCACGGGGGGGCTTGGTACCGCGGATGCCCCTGGGGACGCTGCCGCTACATGTGTTGTGGGGTGGCCTGGTACCAGGGGGGCTCTAGGTGACCCTGCCGCTACTGGCGCCGCGGAACGGCCAGGCGCTGGAGGGGCTCCAGATGATGCTGCCGCTGCTGGTGCCGCCGGAGTTCCTGTTGCTGGAGAGGCTCCAGCGGCTGCTACCGCTGCTGGTGCCACCGGAGTTCCTGGTGCCGGAGAGGCTCCAGCGGCTGCTACCGGTGCCACGGAAGGGTTTGGTGCTACTGCGGTTGCCGCGGAGGGGGCTGAGGCCGGAGATGCTCTCCGGGATGCTGCTCCTGTTGGTGGCGCGGATCGTCCTGCGCCGGTTGAGCGGCCTGTGCTCTGTCGCCTGATGACACGCCTTGAAGCGCCATCACCCCCCCTGTTCGAAGGCGCGGACCCCGCGCTGGGAGAGCGAGCCATGGCGGAGGCTGTGCCGCGGTTGGTGCCAGAGCTGCGAGTAATGCGGCGTGTGAACTGAGTGCCTGAGGCAGGTGGCGTGACAACCATTGGGGAGTGAGCCGAGAGCGGGCGAGTGGAAGTGAAAAGAGGTGTAAACGAACGAATGCCGGAATCAGAAATGAGACTGAGAATGCCCGCACCGAGCAATATATCCGCCTGGCGCGGCGCGAGCCAGTCGACCGCGAGGAGCATATCATACGTGCGGACATCGCACACCTGCACGGTATGCGGTGCATGTACATTGGCGACCTGCATGGGGAGGGCCGCAATTTGACCGAGGGGTGCGTCGATGGCCCTAGTGGAGATGGAGAAGCGTAGCCGGGTGGGCATGATGAGGTGTGCGAGGCGTAAGGTGCGGGCCATCCGGAGTGCGATGGTGGTGTGGGTAGCACCGGTATCCACGATGGCCACAAACTTGCGACCACATACCCAGACGTGGCACCAGGCCACGTGGACCGCTGCAGGTGGTGGCGGACCGGGGATCAGCGGAGCAGGAGCCCATGTGCATGGCACACGGTATGCCTCCTCTCGGACGCGGGAATGGGTCGTGAGGATGGCATGAGCGACCATGCGGACACCAGTAGCGCGTGTGCAAGAGAGATGGATGCCGACGGGAGTGAGGGAGGGGTTCGAGGAGGAGAAGAGGGTCTGGAGACGGTCCGCTGATTCGGGGGAGTGAAGGAGGAAGTCCACCAGGGATAGGGGATGACGCGTGTCGAGAAGCGGGGAGGCGGAGGGTGTCGATACAGTAGCGTTGCGGACCACTACAGCGGAGAGGGTCCGTTGGGGCCGTGGGAGAGAGGCTCGAGGGGGAATGTGTGCCGCAATTTCCTCGAGCGTCCAACCGCGGATGGTGGGGTTGAAACGGCGGGCGAGTTGGAGGCTCTCGGGGAATGCGGGTAGGGTCTCCGCGGTAGCAGGGCCATCGGAGGTGTCCAGCTCAGACAGGAGCAGGTAAGCGGCCGCGGATTCCTCTTCTGTGAACTTGCGAGCGACGCCCTCCCACTGAGGCTCGACATCCGCGGGGACAGGTGGAGCCGCAATGGTAGGCGCAGGAAGAGTGTCTTGCGGATCCGCGGGGCGCGGCCAGTCCGCGCGGGGAAGGCGACTGAGGGCGTCGGCATTGCGGTTGGCAAGGGCGGGCTGGTACTTGATCTTCATGTTATAGCCTTGCAGGAGGAGAGCCCACTTGGCCAAGATGCCCTCGTGGTTTTGCGTCGTGAGCAGCCACTGTAACGCTTGATGATCGGTAAGGACAGTGAAAGGCTTGCCATTTTTGATGTAGTCGCGGAAGTGCTGGATGGCCCACAGCACCGCCAGGCACTCACCCTTCACTGGTGGGTAGTTCCGCTCTCCGTCCGTGAGGGCACGGCTAGCGTAGGCAATCACCCGCTGAATCTGTTCCTGGACAGACTACGATAGGATAGCACCAAGGCCTTCCCGCGACCAGTCGGTGGTGATAGAAAAGGGGAGGTTGAAGTCAGGGAACTCGAGCATGGGGGCAGTGACCAGCCCATGTTTGATCTCCGCCCACGCAGCAGCACACTCCGCGGTCCAGTCAAAGGGGACATCCTGATGGGTTAGCTGCTGCAGCGGCCGTATGATGCGCGCGTGGTCACGGACGAATTTGCGGTAGAAAGAGACGAAGCCAAGGAAGATCTTGACTTGTCCCGTGGTTGTGGGTTGGCGCCACTCCTGGACAGCTGCAATCTTGGCTCGGTCGGTCTTGATTCCGTCGGCGCTCATGACGAAGCCCAGGAATTCCATCTCCGCGGCACCAATAGAACATTTGGCGGCCTTGAGCTTGAGGTTCGTAGCACGAAGAGCGGAGAAGACAGCGGTGAGGGAGGAGAAGAGATCGGCAAAGCTGTGGGCTGCGACCATGATGTCGTCGATGTAGCAGCTCACGTTAGGGATGCCGCGGAGGGTAGAATCCATGACTCGCTGGAATGTGGCGCTGGCGTTGCGGAGGCCGAAGGGCATGCGGGTGAAGGCGTAGAGACCGTCGGGGGTGACAAAGGCCGTCTTGGCCATGGAATCGGGGTGCATGGGAACCGCATGGAAGGCCGCTTTGACGTCCAGTTTGGCAAACCATCCGCGCCCCTGCTGACGCTCTTGGATATCGACGATCAGCGGCATGGGGTAGGCGTCCTCTTCTGTGATGCGGTTCAGGTCGCGGAAGTTGACGCAGAAGCGTTTGGAGCCATCCGGCTTCCCGACAATCACCAGATTGGCCCGCCAGGGGCTGACGACGGGAACAATCACACCCTGCGCTTTTAGCTCTGCGAGACCCTCGTTGATAATCTGCTCCTGGTCCGGAAGGATCCGTCGGACTTTCTGCTTGATTGCGGCCGCTGTGCCGGTGTTGATGGTGTGGGAGGCATTGACTGCCCCCAGATCTGTCGCAGAGCCAGCAAAGATGTCGGCAAAGGAATCGAGCAGGTCCCGAAAGTCCTGTTTCTGGGCTACGGAGAGGCGGGGATGCAAGATGTGGTCCCACCGCGGGGGTGGAGGAGGTAGTCTGTCGCGGATGGGGTAGAAGTCATCGTCGTCCTCCAGGGGAAGGCCCTGACCAAATGCCTGCTCGCTCTGCTGCCAGAGTCCCAGAAGATTCGCACGCACTCCTGGCTCTGCGTTGTCCGCGGAGCGTTCACGCCACTCTTCGACAGGCATCTGTTCTGCGTCAAGGACGGGCTCTGCTGGGGATCAGGCGTGCGCATCTTCCTGCGCCGCCTCTGGTAGAGAGAAAGGGGATGTGTTGGAGACTGGCACCGTTACGCGGTCCCCCACCGTGATGAGGGCGTACTCTTTGGTGCCCGAGGCGGAGGTGAGCTGCATGACACCAAGGGAGAACAGGAGATTGCTTTGCCGCTGAAGGAGGTAATCCATGCCCAAGAGTACGTCGTAGGTCCGCGCCTGAGTCACTTGAACATCCATCGGTTCATGCAGAGTCCCCACTTGCAAGGGCAATCCACGCACTTCCCCATCTCCGTAATCCAACCCGCCCGCGGAATTGCTGAACAATCGCCGCGTTGTAAGAATGCGGTCCGCCCATCCAACGAGATAGAGGACGCGGAGGGCCACGGTGGTGTGGGTGGCCCCGGTGTCGATGATGGCCAGGAACTTTCGACCACAGATCCAGACCACGCAGCAGGCCACCTCATAGTAGTGGTCGTTGCGGCGGGGAGGCTCCAGGGGCTGTGGTGCCCAACCCCAATCCATCTCCTCTGTGGTCAACGCGGGAGGGGCCTCTGTTACAATGCGTCGGGTATTCTGGGTGCCATGGGGCGGAGTGGTGCAAGCGAGAGAGATACCGACGGTTCGGAGGCGATGGTTGGCCTTGGTGAATTCGTCCTTGAGCCGCGGAGCAAGCTCGGGGTGGAGGCGGAGGAAGTCGAAGAAGTTCACGGAGGCAATAGGAGTAGTGAAGAGCTTATCCACCGGGTCAGTGAAATCGGTAGCAAGGGTGAGGGTGGGCTTAAGTGCAGGTGAGGTGTTCGCCGTCGTCGGAAGTACCGCAAGCGCAGGGTCTGGTTGTCGACGCTTCTCTGGGGGTCGGAATGAGCGGGCAGCGGTAGCCTCCTGTAGCCGGGCTTCAGCGGCTTCCGCGCGCCGTCGCAGGTTGTCCTGCAGCTGTGCAGCTTCCTGAAGGTCCCATCCGCGGAGCTTAATCTGGCGGGCTTGAGAGATGAGTTCAGTCTCCTCAAGCGTAGGCGTTGTCTCAGTAGTCTCATCCTCAGCCATGGGCAAACCCAGTTTCACGTTGCGAGCGCCGGTCGCAGGGTTCGGCGGTGGGTTTGGCAGAATGCCTTGACCCGTTGCCTGAGCCGCGGAGTCCTGCCCAGTGGGAGGTGGAAGCGGTGGCTGCAGCTGCTGCTGTTGCTGCCGCTGATGCTGCGGTTGCTGGCCTGTCCATGCCTGGTTGTAGTATTGCTGCCATTGGTGGACCAGGGGATCCTGGGAGGCTGGCTCAGGGCGCGGAGCCATTTGTCACTTGCGAGGGCAGTCCCGAGCAATGTGTTCCAGACTCTGGCAGGTGTAGCAAGCTTTTGGCTTCGGCTGCTGCGGAGGCGGAGCGTGTGAAGATGAGGGTGCAGGGGTGTCGCCGCCTTGGTATTGTCTGGTTGACCGTTGTCGGGTGAAAATAGCCGTGGCATCCCCTACCGCGTCTTGAAGAGACAGATATCGGTCAGCGATCATGAGGCTGCTGATTTCATCCGGAAGCGCGCGGATGAGGTTCTGCAACAGGACCCACAGCGGCAATCCTTCTCCCTGCGGATTCTTGGCCACCGAAGCCCAGGTCAAGAACTGATCCAAGAACCTGCGGATATCATCCTCCTTGCGCATGACTTCATTCTCAATCTTCCGCAGTGCTTCTTCCTTGGTCAGGTGTTTGAAGCGTTCGATGAGTGCATTGCCAAACTCTTCAAAGGACGGGAAGGGTGCGCGTACATTGTACCAATCCGCCGCGGCGCCTTGAAGGTGCAGTTCTGCGGTGGCGAGGCAAAGATCAGGCGGAATTCGGCCAATGCTGGCATAGAGGGTGATCTGCTTGAGCCAGACCCAGGGGTCTTCCTCCGGAGTGCCCTTGAAGGAGTCTAGCCGGGGAATATTGGCTGGCTCAGAGCGGATGTACTACAGCTGCGGGACAGTGCTGTGGTTAGTCATCAATGCAGTCACAGCATGTGGAGTGGGTATGATCACAGCTGGGGCCGCGGAGTATCCAGTTAAAGGGATCGCCATCTGTGGTTGCCCCGCGGGCGTCTGAGGGTTTTCTTGTGTAGGTGGGAGAGGCATGTACCAGGAAGAGGGAGCGGGTGTTGAGGCGGTGTAGGGAGTGGAGAAGAATGCCGTCCCAGGCGGCAGAACCTGAGTCCCCTGTGTCGGCGGCACCGCTGCCTGGGGCATCCAGTATGCTTGAGCGGTTGGGACTGCAGCCGCGGGGTGGAGAGGAACTGCTGGTCCAGTGTTGACAGTCGCGTGCGGATTCCCTTGCGGCTGCTGCGGGGGCAGGTACAGATGGTTATGCGCAGTGGGCTGTGATATAGGCATCGAGGTCTGAGGGGTCGCTCCGACTGGCATGGGTCCCGCAAGCTGCTGGTGGGGAATCTGCTGATAAGCGGGCATGGGTGGCTGCGGCAGCATGTTGTTCACCATCGCCTGCGGCACCGTTCCCATCGGTGTTGGACCCATCTGCTGATGTATCTGGGCCATCCACAGGGATGGCGTGACCGCGGGAGGCTGCGTCATGGCTGTCAGTTGGGCTCCGCCTCCGAGCGTCTGCTGCAGTGGGGGTTGGCCCATGTTTCCCTGAAGAGTTGTATTCCCTCCGGGCTGGGTCACCTGTTGTGTGTGCTGCGTGCCTGCGGAGGGCCTCGTCGCCATCCCTGCTTGCATCATCAGCTGTTGTGATGGATGGTCTAGCTGCTGCAATTCCGCCGCAGGCACATGTGGCATAGTTCCTGTCTGCATGGTGCTGACCATCACCTGCTGCTGTGGTGGTGCACTTGGTGTTGGTTGCTGCGGAGGCGCCGCGGTAGGCAGGGTGCCTAGGTTCGGCTGTGGCATCGTCACTTGCAGTGGTCCGGGCGCGGGTGGCGGTGGCGCTGCCCCTGCCTGTCGGCCTCTCATATGCTGCTGTAGTGAGTGCCTCGGCAGCTGCGTCACTCCAATTGTCTGGAGTTGTGCGGCCACCCCTACCGCGGTCATTCCCATTGCCAGAGGTGTCTGGCCCACGGAAAGCTGGTTCATCGGTGGCTGTGCAGCTCCCGACGCCTGCGCGGACATAGGCATCTCTGTCTGTATAGTTCCTGTGGGTTGCGTCGATATGACCATCTGCTGTTGCAGCCCAGGTCCAGGTGGTTCCGTGGTAGGGGTGCCCTGGGTTTCCCTGGTCAGCTACGGTGTCGGGTTCACATCTTGTGGCATCCCAAGGGTAGGGGCCGAGGATCCCACCTGCTGTAGTTGTGCGGAGATCTGCTGCTCGTTCGGTGCTGGTGCCTCGGGGATCCCTGAATCCCCGGGACTCAGCGGCAAGGGTTGTGGATGCGTTAGGGGTGCGGGCTGCGATTCCGTTCCGCCAGTGATCTGTGGCTGCCCGCCACGGCGCCGGTACACCAGTCCGCGATAAGCTTCAAGCCCTCCACCACCGGAGGATTCCTCCAATGAAGGTGGTATATCGGAGAACCACTGTGCCCCAGGTGGCACATTCTGCTGGTCCTCCAGTCCCTGTTGATGCGGGGCTGATCCATGGCTGTCGGACCTGTAGATGGTCTCCACCTCCAGCGCATCCATGATGCGGCGCCAGTGCAACTGCTCCAACCAGTCGGTTACTCGCCGGTGCTGGATGAGCGGGTCGGGGCCTGGTGAGGAGCTGACTGGTGTGTGGGACAGCACCGGTGAGGAGTCCTTGCTTCCCGCGTGGGTTGCGGCCTGGCGTGGCAAGAAGCACCGCGCAGATGGCTGTTGCTGCCGTCGCCCGATGTCCTGATGCACAAAGCTGGCCGCCGACATCAACGACTGATCTGAAAGTCACGTGCAGTTCTGCTGGCAAAGAGCAAAGAACTATCCACGCTCACCGCACCATGACACTGATACCCCCAATTTTGCCGCGTCCTTGATTTCCTCCGCGGGTGTCTATGCACCGCGCTGCTCCGCGGACCAGATACCTTTACGCTAGATTGGCAGCAACCTTGGACTTGTGAGCAACGCCGCGGATCACAGATCTAGACTCACACGCTGGCACCTCACCGATGTGTATGACACTCCGCGGTCCGCTTCTTCCCACACGGGAGTCCACCACCTCGTGGCGTCCGACTCCGTTCCGCGGAACCCACGTTCCGCGGACGTGTGCAAGCAAGGGACACCGCCGGCNCCCCCAATTTTGCCGCGTCCTTGATTTCCTCCGCGGGTGTCTATGCACCGCGCTGCTCCGCGGACCAGATACCTTTACGCTAGATTGGCAGCAACCTTGGACTTGTGAGCAACGCCGCGGATCACAGATCTAGACTCACACGCTGGCACCTCACCGATGTGTATGACACTCCGCGGTCCGCTTCTTCCGACACGGGAGTCCACCACCTCGTGGCGTCCGACTCCGTTCCGCGGAACCCACGTTCCACGGACGTGTGCAAGCAAGGGACACCGGCGGCAGTTCACCTCACTCGGGCTTTTGGTCCACACGCAGTCCCACAATCCTCGGACCAGATTCCGAGGTCAATGGGAGACGAGAAGGCGATGGAGGACACAGAGAGTAGGCAAATGTCTTCGATGAAGCTGGTAACGCGGAGTACATAGAATGCTTGGGAGGCATGCAAGACTGAGTTGCACTTGTCCTACTGCTAGTAAGGCCCTTTTCTACTTGGGACTCCGCGCGTCGTGTCTACACGCCGGCGGTCTCATCCCTCTCACATCATCCTTCTTCCTTCTAATTGGACTCCACGCGGTGCGGTTATGCACTGCGGGTCTCGTCCCAATAAAACACACATACACACACTGCCTATCTTCTTTCATCCGCGGCTCGTGCACGCGGTTCTTCGTGTTCTTCCTTGAATCTTTGTCCTTCGCGGTGCGTCTCCCAAGGCTCCTCCGTGATTGATGCTTGGTCATTCCTTGCTGATTGGACGTTCCTCCCTCGATTGCTCGGCCTCTTTGTTGTCCTGCCTATGCGCTATCAGTAGCCGCAGATCCTGCTGCGGCTCGCCCCTGTTCCCTTTACACCGCGGATTCACCCACCACCGCTTCCCGCCTTGCCGTAAGTGTTTGATTTGGAGGGACCGCCGCAGGTGTGTTGCATTTCCCTGCAGCGGCTTGGTCTGCGCTTCTCCTGGGTCCCGCGCTACCCCCCGCTCAACCGCATCCGCGGGAGCCAGCATCCTGCGCGCGGATTGTGAGCCGCCCCAAGTCGCTCTCCGCGGATGGCTTCTTCTGCGGAGGTGCGGCAGAATTATGCTTGACACACATGTTTCAGGTACAAGTATCAGTCACATGTATCAGGTACAAGCATCAGTCACATGTATCAGGTACAAGTGTCAGTCACATGTATCAGGTACAAGCATCAGTCACATGTATCAGGTACAAGTGTCAGTCACATCTATCAGGCACAAGCATCAGTCACATGTATCAGGTAGAAGCATCAGTCACATGTATCAGGTACAGGCATCAGTCACATGTATCAGGCACAAGTGTCAGTCACATGTATCAGGTACACGCATCAGTCACATCTATCAGGTACAAGTGTCACTCACATGTATCAGGTACAAGCATCAGTCCCATGTATCCGGTACAAGCATCAGTCACATGTATCAGGAACAAGCATCAGTCAGGTGTATCAGGTACAAGTTTCAGTCACATGAATCAGGTACAAGCAGCAGTCACATGTATCAGGTACAAGCATCAGTCCCATGTATCCGGTACAAGCATCAGTCACATGTATCAGGAACAAGCATCAGTCAGGTGTATCAGGTACAAGTTTCAGTCACATGAATCAGGTACAAGCAGCAGTCACATGTATCAGGTACAAGCATCAGTCCCATGTATCCGGTACAAGCATCAGTCACATGTATCAGGAACAAGCATCAGTCACATGTATCAGGTACAAGCATCAGTCACATGTATCAGGTACAAGTGTCAGTCACATGTATCAGGTACAAGCATCAGTCACATGTATCAGGTACAAGTGTCAGTCACATGTATCTGGTACAAGCATCAGTCAGATGTATCAGGTACAAGCATCAGTCACATGTATCAGGTACAAGCATCAGTCACATGTATCAGGTACAAGCATCAGTCACATGTATCAGGTACAAGTGTCAGTCACATCTATCAGGCACAAGCATCAGTCACATGTATCAGGTACAAGTATCACTCACATGTATCAGGTACAAGCATCAGTCACATGTATCAGGTACAAGCATCAGTCACATGAATCAGGTACAAGAATCAGTCACATGTATCAGGTACAAGCATCAGTCACATGTATCAGGTACAAGCATCAGTCACATGTATCAGGTACAAG
>SZWC01030607.1:0-16459 GCA_023375785.1 Penium margaritaceum | reverse complement strand
TCTCTCTCTCTCTCTCTCTCTCTCTCTCTCTCTCCCTCTCTCTCTCTCTCTCTCTCTCTCTCTCTCTCTCTCTCTCTCTCTCACACACACACACACACACACACACACAGCTAAAATCTCCCTCTTTTTTCTTCTTCTTCACCCGGTGTTTCCAACAAGCGTTAGTTGTCGTTTCTGGCTGGTTCAGGTTCTGACTGCTGCTGCTGCTGCTGCTGCTGCTGCCATCTGCTGCTGCTACCATCTGCTGCTGTAACTGTCTCCTTCTACTGCTGTCTGCCACTCATGTCCACTGCTGTTGCTGCTGCTAGCCTCTGCTGCTGCTGCCATCTGGTGCTGGTGCTAGTTGCTGCGGCGGCTGCTGCTGTTAACGGTGCCGCCAACCGCGATTGCTGCCATTGGCCATCCTGCAGTCTGCTGCTGCTGGTGGTGCTGCCACATGCTGCTCCTGCTACCCTACGATCTGCACATCGCTGGGGCGAAATTTTCGCTCTAGCTGTTTCGGGCGAAATTTCGGTCTTGAAAAAAACAGGAAATAGCGAAACTAGTGCCTCAACTTTACAATGTCACTTTTTTTTTTTTATAAATTTCATCCATTTGGCATCTTTCGGCCTTTTTTCCCTATCTTCAACCCAAAACCTTCTCAGAAACATTGTTGGGGACATTGAGGACATCCAGATTGACTCAGAGTTGGACCATACTTTCGACAAGTCAAACTCAACTTTTTTAAGAACATTTTAAGATTTTGGCTCTGTCTAGGGCGAAAATTTTGGCCGAAACGACATTCAGTCGGTTTAAAAAATGCGGAAAATAGCGAAACTAAGATCCCTGCTGCTACCAACGGATGCTGCTGCCACCAACGGATGCTGCTGCCACATGCTGCTCCCGCTACCAACCGATGCTGCTGCTTCACATAAACAGAAGACGCCAACAACTGTCCCACCCCCACTGGTCTTGAATACAGAGGAAGAAAAATCTGAGGGCCCAGATGGATTCGTGAGCGTTCAGCTGATCCCAGCGGACAGAAATCCGCCCAACCCCCAGCCCAGCCATGTGGGTCGCCTCTGCTGCCAGAGGTGTGCGGTGCTGGTTGGCTGGTTGGTTGCACAAGAATGTACCAGTCTGAAATGGGTTCGAAAAAAGCTGTGACTATGCGTTGAAACGACACAAGCCCTCTTCTTGTGCTCGTGAAGGTTGTGATGACCTAACCACTTCGATAACATTGGTGATATCGGCCGCTAAAACCTCAATGCAATATCAATATCCAGGACGATATCGGTCAAAAAACATCGCACACATTACTGCTTGTTGTAACAGGGAGGAAGGAAGGTGAGATGGGAGGGATAAAAGCATACCACCAACGAAGAGGTTGAGAGCAAGCAGAAACCCAAAGCCTCCTCTGAGGCGGTACAGCAAAGGAGGTGTCCGGGGGGGAGCGCGGCTGCTGCTGCCACCGTTGCTGCTGCCGCTGCTGCTGGTGGCGGTGCCGTTCCCTAAAATCCCATCCCACAATGCATGAGGACATGGCACAGAGCGATACAACTTGCTCTTCTTCTTCTTCTTCTTCTTCTTCTTCTTCTTCTTCTTCTTCTTCTTCTTCTTCTTCTTCTTCTTCTTCTTGAAGTTTTCCATTGCATGCGGATGCGAGTTTGGGGAAGGCAGAAGAAGCAGGTGAGAGTCGACTGGGCATGGGAAGGTGAAGGGGAAGGAGGATGCCATGAGGCGAAACACGGAGTGGTGTCTGATTGGCGCAGCATGCAGAGTATGCCGTCTGGAGGGAGAAGTCTGGGAAGAGGGAAGAGAAGAGGAGCCTGACGGGGGTGGGGGAGGGGAGAGGTGGGAGGGAGGGGCAGAAGCAGGGTGGTAGAGAGGCGGAGCGGGGGAGGGGGGCAGATGGTAGTTGCTGGGGAGGACAAGAGGCTGGAGGGAAGGAGGAAACGAGAGGAGGGTGATGGCCCCGAACTGGGAGGGAGGGGCAGCGAAGGGAGTGGAGAACATGGCGCGAAGAGGTGGTGGCACTGTTGAATCGAGTCGTAGCTGCCACAACCCGTGGGTGTGTGGCAGCTGCTTTGTACAATGGTTCCGTTCGATGGTGGAGAGGGCTGAAGCTGCGCCAACCGCGACTGCTTCTGTGTGAGCCTCCGGCCAAGGTGGCGCTGCTATGCTGATGCTCATTTGAGCCGCCGAGCGGCAGGTGCGGGTGGCCCTGGCGCCCGATCAGGATCTGTTTTGGGGTTAGCCCTCTGTGGGCTCCGATGTGGCCCTTCCGTCCTCACGCTCAGTTAAGCCATGGAAACAAGCGCAACCTCACACATGCCATGACATGGCATGACATGGCATGGCATGGCATGGCAGGGCTTCCCATGTTTCACCTGCTTCAGAGGCCCCGCCCTTTCTGGGCTTGTGTGCGAACAGCTTGGGCCCGCCGTCCCCACCCTTGAGATCCGCCATAGAGAGGTACTGATGCGACGCGCTGCTGCTGTTGCAAGAGGCGGCGGGAGCCGCCCTGCCGCGATCGCAAGAGACAACAGCACTAGCAAAAGCATGTATGGCGAGGCATCTAGGCGCATGCTCGTGATCGGCGAATAGAAGACAAAGGACTGAAATATCAAGCGCAAATATCCAAAAATGTCCCATTTCCTACAATCCTATCAGTCTTTATTCTCTCCTTGCATAGTCCACCTTCACCGCTTTTCCCTCAACCATAAGGTTTAGCCAGGTTCATGGAAGCATGTATCAATTCAATTTTCCACATATGCACTCAAATTTAGAACCAGAAAAGGCATTCTTTGAAACTCCTATACCCCCTCTATTTTCTACTGTAATAAAAGTCATAGAGACCCAAACATGCACAAAGCTGGTCAAAAATTCTGGTTGTTCATGCTTTACATATCATGATCCAATATATCAAGGAAAAAAAATGTCAAGAAAACTAGAACATTGATGGGTGAAAGCACACTTGCACACAAGATTTAGCAAACATAATTAGTTAGCATATACTTTATACATCACATGGAGAAGTGTTTTCAAGGGTCCAATTCCACATAGCTCACTCACGCTAAGTCTGGAAACCAGACGCGTAACAGTAGTAGGTGTAGCAACTATACAAGCTCCGTAGCGCACCAATTCTTGGAGATTGGACTTAGATGTAGCTTGAAAAACTGTTCAAGCTACATGGTGTCCCCCATGGATGCCTTCTCATTCAGGAAACTCAATGAAAATGTATGTTGTACACTATACAAGGTAAAATTGTGTTAGAATGAGCGAAAACTGCGCTAAGCGACAGCTTTGACCTGGCGTGGTCAAATTGACAATCAGAGGTTTATATGCGAAGTTACGGACTTTCATCCAAAAATACATAGGTGCGGCTTGGCCGATAATTTCTATTTTACAGGCCACATGGCCTGGATCTTTGAGTGCTGCATGCACAGCAGGGTTGTGCATGCCTAATGGCCCAGCTTGGTCAACAACTACGTAGTGTAAGCAAGCACTGTTAAGTACTTGGCCCAGAGCAATCGGGGTGGGGCTACACCTCACTGGACTACTGAGACCGCTTGCATCAGCACATGCAAGCAAAGCTTTGGATTAGGGACCACTCTACATCAGGTGGTGCATGCATGATTTAGCATTGCATCAACTTCCATATGGATGACTCAAAAGTTGCATCAGCTATTACATGCACGACTCGGTAGTTCCATGCGGAGCCAAGAGTAGGGATCGCCGTGCTTCAATGGCAACATGCACTACTCAACAGCTGGGACTACTGCCAAGTTGCCAACCTTCAAGAAGCTTCCTTGCAGAGGAAGTTACGTGCCTTGGACCGGGAAGATTCCTTGAAAAGAAGCCACGACCTTATGGTAGGAAGTTTTCTCTAGGCATAGAGTAGCTAGTCAACTTGCGAGGATCCCAACATGAAAGCGGACCAGACTTAGTAGCAACTTTGGAGTCCCGTAACTTTGGAGACTTTGGAGTCCCGTAACTCCAACAACTCCAAAACCTTTTATAGCAACTCCATCAACTCTACCAGTTACACAAGTAGTNATTCGGGTACAGGGTTTGCTTGCTGGGCATAGAGATCTTGGACAATAGCAAGATCCCCTTACTTCATCAGAGCATGCAGTCACTTTGTCACTTTAGGCTCCAAAACCTGAACAAAGTACACTAGCCAACACTAAGAGATCCAGACGGAGGAAGTGGGGCTACCTCATGGATGGCTACATGGATTCAGAAGTAAAGGCATACTAGACTGAGTGAACTCATCCCCCTTAAGTAGGCTTGGAAGTCATTCTCACATGAACCTTGTCCAGAGAGCATTACGGAGTTACACAACTACATGGGTGGTTGCATAACCACCAAGGTTAGCCAAAGGTTCACTAGGTAGTTGTTTGGTCACATGGAAGACAAATTATGCTGCACTCTCCCTGCTTCAAGAGACAGATAGCTTTTGCCCGGTCTGCTTGCTCCAACTGCAACAGCGTCCGAAGAAAAGGAAGAAAAGACAGCGTTCATGATTCATTTTATCTGATTCGATTGTACGTGCATCTGCACGGCCATGGTTGGGTGCTGGTGCAGCAGTTTATCAGCCACACTGTTGAGCGCCTCCGAGACTGCTACGAACGCAGCTGGGGCATCGGCGGCGGCGGCGGCGGCGGCGGGGTCAGTAGAAGGAAGGAGAAGGAGCAGCCGTGGAAGCAGCAGCAAGAAAAGCGCGGGAGCTGCGCGATCGATTAAGCTGGTTACGAGCAGGATACGAGAACCTCTAGGGGCAAAAAGATAGAGTACTGACATTCGCCCAGCCCTCATCTTCCCCACCCTTTTTCTCATATGCTAACACCGACCTCACGATTTCAAATCATTTTCATAGTTACTCTTTGAGAAGTTTGCTTGATGCGATGCAAAATTCACAAAACAAACTTCTGAACGAAAGAGTACATCCAAATCATAATTCAAATCTAGATGAAGTGTGTTAAAAATTTCAAATACCTTAAAGGCCTTGTCATCGTAAATACCATGTTTTTTTTCCACCTCACTCAAGTACTCTTCCATCGAAGCTCCCCTTACCCACGCCCCTCAAAATGAAAAAAACATAGATTTAAACATGGATAACTAAAACTGAAATCAAAACTAATTAAAATTAAGAATTAAAAATGTAATTTCTATGAGAAAAATCATGACAGAAGACACGCCTGCATACATGTATGCAACAACAAAGAAATGAATGAAGAAGTTGAATTCATATACGGAATGAATCACATGAACCATCAAGGTTTTTTCTCAATTAAAAAAAATCTTGGATTTTGAAATTCCTTTGGTAAGGGGGTAAGGCCACTGCCAAAATTTACACAAGCAAGAGCCCCACTGTCTTGTGAAATTAAAATTTTCTTTCATCATTTCAAATTCTTTTCTCTCTACATTTTGTAAGTATATAAAGTTACGTCTACATATTTATTAGATGTGGAACCTTATGAAAGATAATGATTTTGGTTAGAACCACATATTCAAAGGTGAATAGTAAGCTGATAAAACAAATGATGCTCCTTACCTTTTTTTCTTATTGCCATTATGTAATAAATGAAAGTTTACCCTTCTCTCTCTGTTTAGCTTCACTTTGTTGTTTTTTACCCCCCTTCATGCGAAGTGGAGTACTTAATGTTAACCCCTCATGAAGATGATATGATTGAATGTGGAACAAATCCATGTTTCAGAACCTAGTTTGATATGGGTCATATTTCATTGTTAAGTGATGAAACTACACTCATTTTGGATGATAAGTATCTACATCAGTAAATTACAAATTAAATTATTTACATCAGTAAATGGGCCGATACCCTTTGACTTTAAAGGTGTGCATACCTGGGAATACATACACTTCAAGGTGAATTTCTCCTCGAGCTCTCTACTTATACACAAATGAAGGAATAAGGAGATAAAATAACAACTTACTACTCTCTCTACAGATTTGACCCAAAAGGCCACCCGAGAAATGGTACTCATGTCTCTTTTAGCTTGAGTAGGGTATGTGAAATGATGTTCGAATGGCCTCCACGAACTTGGCTAGATGTCTAGCAGATTTCAACTGCTTCTTCTATTATTTCAACTATTTCTTTTTCAGAGAAAAGAACTTCTGACGTTAGCTTCAGGTTAAGTGTGTTTATCCATAAGAAAGGAGAGGGGGGCTTAACCTATCTTAGCTTAAAATGTGAGAGAATTTAGGTAAAAAAAAATTTCATTCCTGAATTTAAGAATTCTTCATGTTTTCAAATAATTCTTAAGCGATTTTTCTTTGCATGAAGATTTTTGTTTTTCAGCTAAAATTTAGGTTTTTCTTTCAAGATTTCATTGTAACTTCTGTTGATTTTCTGAGACAGGCAGCAAGGGCCAGGACCCTTGCTCGTAGGATCTTTGGGTGATCAGCAGTGCAGCATGTACAATAGCAGGGCAAGGGTTGAGAATCTGGACTGAAATCTTGATTGATACACAGTACAAGTATGGTACATAAAAAATCCTCGGCAAGCTAGGCTAGCACAGCTCCTGGCCCACAGAGGAGCAACGCCTTGCTAGGCCCTCCAGGCCGTCGTGGCAAGGGTCTTGGCGTAGTCTCTAGGTTGACTGGCCTCCAGGGCAGCCTCCACCCAGGCTGGCAGGCCTTGCCAGGCTTACAGGGGCCTTGGAGGGATCTCTAGCAGAGTCTTATCTGGGCTCCAGAGTCAGAGGCTTGAGCAGGGCTGAGTGCTTGCAGAAAACTAAGATGCTGAGATGATTCTGAACTGAGAGGAGCTTCCCCTTTTATACCTGAAGTCCTGGCAAATTGACCACCTGAAGGAGAAGCTTCCTTCAGGTGGTTCAGGTCTGCTGCCTTTTGGGGAAGCTTCCTTCCAGGAGAAGCTTCCTGTAGGTCAGAGTTGTTACTGGCATCCCTGCAGGTTCAGGGAGAAGCTTCCTTGTTGAGGAAGCTTCATCAGGTGTTCAGGTGCAGCTTCCCCATGAGGTTGCTTGCTTTGCAGGCTTTCTCTGACGGCCGTTGATCTTGCCATGCTGTTGCATCAGATCCGTCGATCACGTGGCTCCTGAAGCTTGTTCCACATTGGCCCATGTAGGTTGAAGGGCCCAGGCTCCATGCATGTGGCTGATGATGCAGTGTAGGCCTCATGCTCAGGGTGCATGATTCCTATCCAGTCAGCTAGAGGATTCCCTGACCAAGGCAGCTATGCAGTGTTGCGCAGTAGGCAGCTCCCCTCCCTGCTAGAGCTAACTAGAGGCATGCGCAACCCTCTTGCGCATGTCAGCACACTATATTATAGACCAGGCCGTTTAGACTGCTTCAGGGCTGGTTGCCAGATTTTATCTGGCCTGCACAGGAGAGAATTCCCAGTAGACGTGGACCCGGGAAGTCACCATAAAATCCGTAACTTTCCGTATAGTATCCGAATGCCGTGCCGTCTGCGCCTACTCGGAGCTGAACACCAGCGCAGTAATCGCACCACTCAACACTCCCCCTCGATTGGTGCACTGGTGATTTGTACCGTTTCACTCCTGCGTGCTCCCGAAAAATTCCTCGAGTGACTCCTAAAAATCTTTGTCGAGGAAATGGAGCCAAGTATCCTCCTCGGTGAATGGGAAATCCGGAAAACTGTCGATATCTGCTTCTGCACCCAAGGAAATAAGTATTTCCTCTTGAATCGATGCCAGGGTCATTTCTTGACCTATTTTTGGTCTTTCGATCAGTGATTTCTACAAGGTGTCATACCCAAAAATTGTCGGGTCTAGTTCGGGCCACTCCAGAAAATCGTCACCTGCCTCATGCAGAAGCAACTCCTCATGTTGCTCCTGGCGACGAGGTTCTGCATGATAACCTTGGCCCCCATGCTCCTTCCTCCAACCTTCTTGCTCTTTTTCAGGTGGAGAATCTTCCAAAAAAAAGATTTATGGTTTGCTTCTTGACATTCCAGCCGCAGAAGCCGTACAAAAGGCCATTGGCTCAATCTGGAGGGCGTCTAGGTCATTTTCAGTCGTGAGCAGCTTACTTGCAACAGTAACAGCCGTAGTACTGTTGATTTCCTGCTGGAAGACCCCTTTCGGTCTACACTGTCTGCTGCTTGTCGAGTGAGAACCGTCGTTCTTGCTCACTTTGTCCGCAGTGGTCGTTCGTGCGTTCTTCCACCAAATTTGGGGCGCGTCTTCCATTTTCACGCGAGGAGGAAAGGCCCTGTTCTGCTTGGCACTGGCTACGTGCGTTGGACATAAACCTGCTATTGAGGCTGTTGCTGTTGTGAAGTGTAAGAGACACTGTGTGCAGCTCGCTTCACTCGCTTGCGCCATGTCCTGTCCGCCGCGTTTTTTTTTATGTCTGCCGCCGCGAATAGTTGAAGTTGGGCTCGCACGCTGGCCTCGCCGAGTAAGCGGTTCCTCACTTTGCTTCCCCTCGCATGCTGACGTCAGCATCGAGGATTGCGAGCGAGCGGCTGCTTGCTCGCTCGCTTGCTTTCTTTTCTTTTTCTTTTCTCTCTCGGCTGCTCGCTCGCTTTCACCTCCCATCTACCGCGGCTGTTCCGAACATGCAGCTGCGCTAGCTGCGCAAGCAGCATTTGCTACTTCGGCTGCTTGCACATGCGGGACAAGATTTGTTTGTCCTTTTCCTCCGAGGTCGAGATTCTGGTATCGACGGATTTTAACTGCGCCGTAGTTGGTTTTAGTCGCGACAGGTCCTGCTGTAGCAGTTAGAGATTCTGCTTTGCCGGCAGATCCTTGGACAGAAACTGTTGTTGATGGCAGCAAAGGCTTAGCTGGAAGAATCTGTAAATCAGACTGCTGCCCTTCTCCAGCTTGAACAATCTGCTGCGATGCTTTTGGCGCTGTGACGATGAGCTGAAGCCCGCTGAAAATTTTAGGTTCCTCCGAAGAGGTAACTTTCGGAGTCAATTTTGCAAATCGCCTCGCACCATCCCACGGTCCATGATAACCGCGGCGACTTGTAGAGCGCCTATCTGCAGCTGGAGAATCTGCCGGTCTTTGAGGTGTTGTGTGAGCAAATCTACTCACACGTGGAGCGCGCCAATGCCCTGCCCTGGCATTTCCTGTGCCCGCCACTGTTTCTATTGCATGCACCATGAAGCATGCAATACTCGTGTGCATAAAGTAGGCTTGCGCCATGACGGAGCTTTGCGTGTTTGACTTTCGCATCCCGTTCACGACTGGGCGCTTCCGCACATACTGCGAGAGGGCGTTGGAGGTGAGACCACACTACCCCACACACCTATAGAAAACGTCCTTCGGGACGCTTTTTGTCAAAAAGCCGGCTGCTTGCTTTCTGCCTGACACATGCACGAGTTGGATCGTGCTATCTTTGACCTTTGAACGGATCTATTGCCCACGAATGTCGATGTGCTTCGTTCGCCCCTGAAGTTTTGTCGAGTTTGCGAGGTCAATCGCAGACTTGTTGTTGATAAAAATTTTTGTCGGCTGCGTTTGAGCAAATCCGATGTCCTCTAGGAGGTTGCGGAGATACGTGACCTCCTGTGCTGTTGAAGTAGCTGCCACATACTCAGCTTTTGCGGATCTGAGTGTGATGAGGTTCTGTCGCTTGCTGGTCCAGGAAATTGCTGCTCCACCAAGTAGGCACACAAAACATGTGGTGCTTCGACGATCTTCCTCTGTGCCCCCAAAATCGGCGTCGACGTAGCACTCGAGGTCGAGGTTGTCAGTCGTTCCAAAGAGCAGATTTGTGTCTCTTGTACTTTTGAGGTAGCCTAGAGCTTTGTCCAGCTCCTTGCATGCTCCCTCTGTACACGTCTCGTTGCCGCGTGCCAAGTTGCTTACGGCAAACTGCAAATCTGGCCGTGTGCAAATTGCTGCGTGCATCAGTGAGCCGACTCTGCTGCGATAGTCAGTCTCGCTCCTCCCCCTCTGTCCTTGATGTGTCAGCTGCTGCTGTGACAGAGGTGTTGGGACATGACGATCAGAAACGTTGAATCGTTCACAAACTTTGCGAGCGTACGTCTGTTGGCTTAGGTGAAGCGTATGCGCTTCACGGTCGCGTTCGATGTTCATGCCCAGGTAGAACTCAAAGTTGGGCATGAGTGTCACGTTGACTTCTTTCGCCATGGCCGTTGCTGTGGTTTTGATGAATTTTGCCGACGGACCTATGATGAGAAGGTCGTCGACGTAGACCAGCACGTAGCAGTCTGGTTTCATGTCTGGTGATGGCTCATGTAGGAAGAGGCAGTCGTCGTATGATGAATTCTCGAAGTCGAGAGACTCCAGCACTGCTTGTAGCTACCTGTACGAAAGTAGGGGGCTTTGCTTTAGTCCGTACAAACTCTTCACCAGCTTGCACACTCTACCACCCCCGTCGTCGTAACCCTCTGGTTGCTTCATGTAGACGGTCGTATCCATCTCACCATGCACAAAAGCATTTTTTACGTCGAGCTGCTGCACCTCGTAGTCCATCACTGCTGCAAATGCCAGCATGATGCGGGCGGTGGTGTAGCGGCTCACGGGAGCGTAGGTGTCGAAGAATTCTTTCCCCTCAACTTGCGTGAACTCCTTTGCCACAAGGCGAGCCTTGAACTTGTCAATGCTCCCGTCGGCTTTTGTCTTGACGCGAAACACCCACTTCACCCCCACAAGACGAGAGCCAGATGGAAGCTCTATAAGCTCCCAAGTCCCTTAATCCATGAGACTCTGGTACTCTGCGTCAATTGCTGCCTTCCATTGTGCAGCATGCTCGCCTTGCAGAGCTTCTTTCAGAGTCTTGGGCTCAGGCGGTAGCTTGCTTGCTGAGACGAGAGCTGCGAGGTGCGTTGTGGTGAAGTCCGCCAGGACATCATCCGCCTCTTTGTAGATGGAGCAGGCCGTGATAGCCAGATTTGCTTCATTAATCTCCTGCTCTTCTTCTTGTTGTAATTGCTGTCGCAAGAGGCGCATGAGGCGCCCCGGATGCTGGGCAGCTTCATCCTGCGGTTTCCCCGTTGCATGCGCACCATTCTGCACTCCCACGACCTTAGTTTTGTCATGAGGTACTATGAGCGCCTCATGGTCAGTGGTGATGCGTTCATCCCGGCGAGTGTCGAGGGTCACACGCGGGGCCACCGGTTGCTCATCCGTCTTCTCCAGATCAAGAAGGGTGAGTGGTACACTGTCGGCTTCCCCCTCCTCTAGCGTCTCCACATAAGAGTCGTAGAAAGTCTAGAGTAGAGCGGGCTTACTAGACTGCTTATTCTCCCAGGCAGAGCGCGTCATGTTCTCAAAGAAGATAGCATCTCTGTCGATGATAATGCAATGGGGGTCTATGTCAAAGAACTCCCATCCCTTCATGTTAGGGCTCTGTCCGAGGAAGACCCCCCATGTTGCTTTGTCTGCTAGCTTCCGCCGACGTTCCTTTGGGACATGGAGTAGGGCCATGCACCCAAAGGTGCGTAGCATGGAGATGTCTGGTTTGTCATTGTGCCATGCCTGGAAGGGTGTCATGCTTGGTAGCGACACGTGTGGCACGCGATTGCGTACCAACACGGCTTGCTGTAGTGCAAACGGCCACCACGAGTTGTCGAGCTGTGCACCAAGCAGCATCGACTTCAACGTCCCTTGCATTGTGCGGTTTGCTCTCTCTGCTACGCCATTCTGCTACAAAGTGTATGGCGTAGATAATTGCTGCACGATGCCGAGATCCTCCAGCAAACGCACTGCTGGTGTACTCTCTAGCACCGTCTGAGCGTAAAACCTGTAGTTTTCTGTTGCTTTGCCTTTCGGCCATCACGAGCCACTTGAAGAAATATGCTGGAGCTTCATCTCTTGTGCGGAGAGGATAGCTCCACACCATCCTTGTGGCATTGTCAACAAAGAGCAGAAAGTATCGATGCCCTCCGTAGACTGTGGCCGTTGGTAAAGGTCCACAAATGTCGGTGTGGACCAATTTCAGCTTCTGGCTGACATCGCACTTTGTAGACAGAGGAAACATCTGTCGTGGTAGTTTGGCCCGCACGCAGTCTTCACAAGGCTCTGCTGCATCCTTACTGCCGCTTTGTTTGATATCAAGACCGTTGACCTGTTCGTGCTTCTGCATTGTCTGTACGGTTTGATTGCTGATGTGGCCGAGCCATTTGTGCCACAAACTGAGGTCTCTGCCAAAAACCTGGTGGAGACTAGCTACTGCAAAGGGCATATCTGGCCCTTTTGTTGGAGCTGGTGCTGCAAAGTCTAGCTCAATCATGCCGTGCGGAAGAAGGCGACCTTCAGCAAAGGTCTCGCCTTCACGGCTCTTCAAAGTGACACGTTGTCCATCGCTGACGATCCGCGCACCCCTCTTCATCAGCCCGAGTGACAGGAGGTTCACCGCGATCTCAGGTATGTACAACACGTCCCCAAACTTGACCTGGGCACCGTCATACCCATTCACTATCATTTTTCCTTTGCCCAAAACAGGCACTTGCCGCTTGTTTGCCACCGTGACGAAGCCGTTGGAGTAGGGTTCCAGCTCGTGGAGGCAGGCCTTGTCATGGGTGATATGTGAAGTGCACCCACTGTCAAGGTACCACACGTAGGTGGAGCGTACCAGCTCATCACTGTGCTTAGTTGAGAGCTGGAAGACAGATCCTGTGTAGTCGAACTGCTTCTCCTTGCCTCCATCCTGCTTCCCTGCCTCTTTGTTCACGCCTCTCTCAGGTTGCTTCTCCTTACAGCCTTCTTCTCCCCCTTTCCTCCTGAGTTGTTTGCTTTGTAACGTTGCTGTTGCCTGGCTTGTTCCTCATCCCACATCCTTTTCCTGCACTCCCCCTTCATGTGCCCAATCTTCTTGCAATAATGGCACTCAACTACAGGACGTGACTCTGCATTCTGGCCACGTGCACTTGGGGTGCTAGCGTTTGGTTCAGAGTGGGCGAACAACTGGGTGGATGCGGAGTTCCTTGTGGACTGGCTGTCCCGCGAGGGCTGAGCAGTGGACACAGCAGCATTCACACCTTGGTAGGTTGCATTGCTTAGGATTCTCTCCTTTTCTCTTGTCAGCTGCCGGTCACATTGCTCTGTCAGAAGCATCTTGCAAACATATGCTTGTGTGAGCTCTGCTTCATGCTTGAACTTGAGTACCTTCCGAACGTCGTCCCTGTCCCCAGTCAGACCGTTGAGGAGAAAGGTCACGAACACAGGCTCAGAGACAGGAGTGTCTGTCACTGCGAGCTGATCGCGAAGTGACTTCGCTTTGTTGATCTATGATTCGATGTTGTCGAAGCCATTGAGGTTGATGTGCGACAGTTCCGTCAGGAGGTGAGATTTGAAGGTTGAATCGCCAGACATGTAGGTCCGTAGCAGGTAGGACCAAGCCTGGTGAGCTGGCTCAGCAGTCTCCTCGTACATCCGTATGGCTTGCTGGATGCGAGGAGTTAGATGGTCGTCCAGCACCATGAAAGCAGCTTTGGTGAAGTAGTTGTACTCAGCCACCACGTTAGACAGCGACCCTGGGGGCGGAGGCGTGTAGTAGCCGTTGTAGAACTTCCAGATGCCGTGTATCTGTGCCGCTTGTTTGAAATTGTGCGCCCAGTGCAGGAAGTTCTCGCCATCAAATTTGTCAAACTTGAGCTTGTGCAGATGTAGTGAGGCTGCAGCTTGAGGCACACCGTCCTCCAGGCCTTGGTACGCTTTGCCTTGTGCTGCCGCATGTGGGAGTGGTACAAAGCCTTGTGCCATTGGCTGCGGCCCTTGTGGTAGTACTGCTGCTCCAGCATGAACTGGTGCTGGTTTTGCCGCAAATGGTTGCGGTCCTAGTGCTTGGTGCATCTGCTGATAGTGTGCCATGGGTGGCAAAATCAGAGCTGGTTGTGGCTGTTGAGCCACAAACGGTTGTGACATGCCTCCTTGTGGTGCTGCTACCGGCTGCACTTGTGGAGACATGGCTAGTTGCACGACTGGGGGAGGGCTCGCTTGAGGCAGATGTGCAGACGATCCTTGTGAACCATTTTGCCATTGCATCTACTGCTGTTGTTGCTAATGTTGTTGAAGCTGCTGCTGTTGAAGCTGCTGTTGCTGAGCCCATGCCAGATGTTGC
Organism: Penium margaritaceum; assembly: GCA_023375785.1. Taxonomy (NCBI): domain Eukaryota; kingdom Viridiplantae; phylum Streptophyta; class Zygnematophyceae; order Desmidiales; family Peniaceae; genus Penium; species Penium margaritaceum. The sequence continues at coordinate 2,427 of SZWC01030607.1, read as the reverse complement.
TGAAGTTGTGTGATTTGGGCTGCTTGAGCCACATGTGACTGTTGTAGTTGCTACGTCTGCGATGCTTGAGCTGCATGGGTGAGCTGCTCCTGTTGACGGAGGAACTCTTGAGCGGCAATCTGCTCCCTCAGCGCCTCCCTCTCTTGATCCACAGCTTGACGTGCTGCGGCTTCTTGTTGCGCCATACGTTGCGCCTCCTCATCCAAGCGTTGCGCCTCTGCAGTTTGGCATTGTGCGTGGTCTGCGACATGGCGCCCTTGCTCTTGGCCCATGCGCTTGCCATGCAAAACTGATTGGTCATCAAGTGCAGGAGAAGCTGACTAAGAGTTCTCCTCTTCCATGTTGCTCGTGCTTCTTTGCACGTGGAACGCTACTCACGCGTGTGAAATGGCGTCACCTCCGCCTCTGGCTCAGCACTTGTACAGGGCTGGTGGAGAACGTCTCCACCACCAACGTAGTATGCTGCTGCTACTGCTGCAAACTGTTAAGAGCACCGCCTAGAGCTCTGATACCATGTTGATTTCATGAGACAGGCAGCAAGGGCCAGGACCCTTGCTGGTAGGAACTTTGAGTGATCAGCAGTGCAGCATGTACAATAGCAGGGCAAGGGTTGAGAATCTGGACTGAAATCTTTATTGATACACAGTACAAGAATGGTACATAGAAAATCCTAGGCAAGCTAGGCTAGCACAGCTCCTGGCCCACAGAGGGGCAACGCCTTGCTAGGCCCTCCAGGCCGTCGTGGCAAGGGTCTTGGCGTATTTTCCAGGTTGACTGGCCTCCAGGGCAGTCTCCACCCAGGCTGGCAGGCCTTGCCAGGCTTACAGGGGCCTTGGAGGGATCTCTAGCAGAGTCTTATCTGGGCTCTAGAGTCAGAGGCTTGAGCAAGGCTGAGTGCCTGTAGAAAACTGAGATGTTGAGATGATTCTGAACTGAGAGGAGCTTCCCCTTTTATACCTCAAGTCCTGGCAAGTTGACCACCTGAAGGAGAAGCTTCCTTCAGGTGGTTCAGGTCTGCTGCCTCTTGGGGAGGCTTCCTTCCAGGAGAAGCTTCCTATAGGTCAGAGTTGTTACTGGCATCCCTGCAGGTTCAGGGAGAAGCTTCCTTGTTGAGGAAGCTTCATCAGGTGTTCAGGTGCAGCTTCCCCAGGAGGTTGCTTGCTCTGCAGGCTTTTCTCTGACGGCCGTTGATCTTGCCATGCTGTTGCATCAGATCCGTCAATCAGGTGGCTCCTGAAGCTTGTTCCAAAATGGCCCATGTAGGTTGAAGGGCCCAGGCTCTATGCATGTGGCTAATGATGCAGTGTAGGCCTCATGCTCAGGGTGCATGATTCCTATCCAGTCAGCTAGAGGATTCCCTGACCAAGGCAGCTATGCAGTGCTGCGTAGTAGGCAGCTCCCCTCCCTGCTAGAGCTAACTAGAGGCATGCGCAACCCTCTTACGCATGCCAGCACACTATATTACAGACCAGGCCCTTTAGACTGCTTCAGGGCTGGTTGCCAGATTTTATCTGGCCTGCACAAGAGTGAATTCCCAGTAGACGTGGAACCGGGAATTCACCATAAAATCCGAAACTTTCCGTATAGTATCCGAATGCCGTGCCGTCTGCGCCTACTCAGAGCTTAACACCAGCGCAGTAATCGCACCACTCAACAACTTCTTCCCAAGTACGTTTCTTAAATGGATGTATGTCCTCATGAACATCATTTCGAAACTAATTTACAATGTCATGCAATTGAATTCAATTTCTTACCATAATGCATGTTTTTAGCGTTTCATTTGTTATAAAAAAGAGAATTAGAAACAAAGCAATAAGTTTATCTAGTGTTTTCCTTCTTGATTTCCACTTCCCGTTTGACTTCCCCTTAAATTGGATAATGAGTATGGACATTTTAAACATATAATTGGAATACTAAGCACACTCTCAAAATAGGATTTTGACACGAATAAAATCTCAAACCATCCCCATATAGGATTTGAGCCATGGTATTGTATTAGAAGAAACGATATGCTAGTGAAAAGTAATGAGATAAAGAAAGTATTAGAATGAATTGAGGATTTTTTTTACGTATTTGCCAACAAGTATAAATGATACACATTGAGTAGTGATGTTTTGATAAGATACCATACAAAAACATGTACAAAAGTTAACTGAAACTAAGGGTACCATTTTACATGATGGTTTTTTTCTTCTTTTTCAGAAATACATGTTTCAAACCCCGGTTCTACTCAAATCTCCTTCAAGATGCCCTAAAATGCATCAGGAATTCTCCTCCAAGACAATATGCTCATATCATATCACTGGCCATCTCTGTTGGCTAGTGACCCTTCATCATTCATTGCATCTTCAACCTCTAAGTGACCCTTGAGCTGCTTGTGACCCCTTCAACTTCTAGGTGGCTCTTGAAGTGTTAGTGACCGCTCAG
>SZWC01030606.1:7971-21845 GCA_023375785.1 Penium margaritaceum | reverse complement strand
GAGGAGGCGGAGGAGGAGGAGGAGGAGGAGGAGGAGGAGGAGGAGGATTTGGAGCAGCAGAAGCAGCAGAAGAAAGAGCAGAAGCAGCAGCAATAGCAGCCGGAGCACCAGGAGCAGCGAGAAAAGAAGCAAAATGGGTGCAGAGGCAGCAGAAGCAACAGAAGCAGCTACCGCAGCAGTAGCAGAAGCAGCAAGCGCAGCAACAACAACAGAAGAAGAACCAGCAGCTGCACAAGCAGCAGGCAGGCAGATGCAGTGGCAGCAGCTGTTGGATGAGGAGTGAGGACAATGGGATGAGGGACTCAGGTGGTAGCATGGCAGAAGAGACTGCAGGGGAAGAAGGAATGAGGGAGAGGGTAGAGGGGAGGGGGGAGGAGGGCGACACCTCTAGGCAGGAGGAGTGGAGGGGAGGGTGTGGGGGATTGTCTTGGAGGGTAGCAAGGATCGTGGAGAAGATTGGAGGGCCACTGCGATGCAGAGAGGCGAGGAAGTTTGCTGTGTTCAGTTCAGTGTAGTACGTAGTAGGACTTGACTCCAACACAGCACATAGCAGCACAAGTGGCATTCGGGGGGGCGACTGGCATGGAGACATGCACACACTCAGGCATGCAGACGTGAAAGAGCGCGCACGCGCACGCACGCACGCACGCACGCACACACAAACCCACCTGCAGCTGTCGCCCTGCTTGCAATGCTTGCCGGAACGGAAGAAGGAGCAGAGGGACGTCTTCAGCATGCCTCCGCGCGAGGACGGCGCAGCAGCATCAGCAGCACCAGCAGGCGCCGCCGCCGCCGTCGCTTCGCCGTTTGCAACGCCGTTTGCAACGCCGTTTGCAGGAGTGTACCCGTCGGCTGCGGCAACAACAGCAGGATCAGACCTCGCTGGAGGAGCAGGAGCGGCGGCGGCGGCGGCGGCGGCGTCTGTGTGAACATGCCCCGACTGCTCGTCTTCTCCGCTGCCCCTAGCCTCCTTCCCGACCTGCTGCGAAGACATGGCGTTGGAGAAGTCGGAGGAGCTATTGGGCTGCGCGTGTGAGGAGTGGGCGACGGAGGAATCCATCGCGCAGGCACGAGGCTCCCTGCAAGTTCGCAGGAAACGGCGATGCTGGCGATGCTTCCGCCGCCCACAAGCGCGTGACAATTGCCGCTTCAGTTGCGGGCCGCTGTCCCTGCCCCCGCCGCTCCGAGCGCTGGCGCCACTCCTGCTGCCGTCGGTGACACGAGCTGGGCTTGATGCGTTGTTCCGCAACTAGTTTGGGTTTGCATAAGAGGGTGTATGTAGCCAGATGTCATAAGAAGTGCAGTGAAAATGCCGATAACCCCCTGTTTTGTCAGGCTTGACCCTCATATATCCAGAGCTCGGAACAAAAAACCTCATCCGCCCCTACTCCGGAACAATGAGCCCCATTCGCCCCTGCCTCCAAAGAATAAGCGTCATCTGTCCCTGTCCGGCAACAATAAACCCCATCCACCCAGTTTCAACACGCTCAAATAGTGATGCTCGTCGTTGCTTGAGCATGGTGAAAATGGGCATGTGGATCTAGATCGCTACCTTCAATCGTGGTTGTAGCGATGGAGGGCCGCGATCTAAATCCATATTAGGGATTGGTGGGGGGAAGGGGGGAATCAGTCGACGAAAGTGCTGGCCAACGTCCGTTGGTTGGCACTTTGTCAACCGCCACCTCAATGCTTTGCCGAACAGAGCATAGACGGTGAACAGGCAGAAGTTTCGAGGCAAAACACGAATTGATAATTTGGGACACTTGAGGAATTTATGATTAACGGTAAGTCTACTTCGATGACAAGTGTCGAAATGGTCAAACGTATATATACAAGTGTCCGATTACAAAAGAGACGTACTCAGGGTCGTCGAGGCCATTGTCCAGCGACGCGTGTGGAGTCGTGTAATGAGTGGTCGGATGAAGAAGCTCCGTCGACAAATTGGGGGGCTTCGAAGATCGACGACGAAGTTGGAAGATGCATCTTTATATATCTCGATTTTTCTCGATGCGTCGAGAAGTCGAACGAAAGTTCATGACACTTCTGTCGACGATTCTCAAAAGAGGTCGAAGTTGTCAAAAAGTGCGAGAAAGATCGCTGGGGGACGAGGGCAGTTGGCCGAACTTCCCTCGACCGTCGGAGGGAAAATCGAGGTCTCACTGCGCGATGGGCTATTTTTGTAATGAAAGAAATGCCCACTTAAAAGGATTAAGGACTCATGTACGTCAGGTACGTAACACTTCCCCACCTTATAGCTAGCGACGTCCCAGCGCGGGTACAGATGTGTCCCGATGACGGCGGTAGTATCCGTCGATCAGATGATCAATTTCGCCGACGTTTTGATAGGGTTCCCAACAGTTGTGCGTGGTGTTGTAGTTGTGCCACTTGACAAGATATTCTGTTGTTTTTCCACGTCGTTGATGGCCAAGGATGTCCTCGATGACATAATACGTGTCATCATCCACTTGAACATGAGGAGGGAAAGGTACATCCGTACGAGGGAAATTCTCTCAGGGGTCTCGGTAGTGCTTAAGTCTGCTAATATGGAACACCGGGTGAACTTGCATAGTGTCATGGAGTTTGATTCGTGCAACTACGGAAGTTTGCATACGCTTGTTCTCAGACGGTCCCAACCATCGGGGTTTGAGCTTCCAACTGACGGCTCCGCGGAATTTGATGTTGGCTAAACTGAGCAGAACTTTGTCGCGAACAATGAATATATGGTCGTTGCGGTGCCAGTCAGCTACTCGCCTCATCGCCGCTTGTGTCTTTGCGAGTGTCTGACGTGTTTCCTCCAAAATGGTGGAGAAGTGGCGGCGTTGGACGTCAACCGCGGGAATGTTGCTCTTCCTCTGTAGTCCAGCTGGTGTGGCACGAAGTTTTCCATACACCACTTCGAACGGAGTTTTACCCATTGCGATGGATACTACCGAGTTGTATGCGATTCCGGCGGTCGGGAGTTTTGCCACCCAATTTGTCTCGTGTGGCTCGCATAATTTTCGAAGTTGTTTGAGCGTTTGATTGGTCTGCTCGGTTTGGCCGTCGGTTTGAGGGTGGAACACCATTGAATGCTCGATCCGACTGCCGTACCGAGTCATCAGTCTGCGCCAGAAGTGACAAGTGAATCGACCGTCCCTGTCACTCGTGATGGTTCTTTCCACATCGTGTAGCCCTACGATATTGTTCAAAACAGCCGTACTGTTCCTTCGGTCGTGACGGTGGTTATTGTCGAAATGAAGTGAGACATTTTGGAAAGCCTGTTGACAACCAGGAGGGTTGCATCATATCCCTCGAGTGTGACCGGTAATCCAGTGACGAAGTCCATGGAGATGTCGGTCCATGGTTCCATCGGAATCGGGAGTGGTTGTAAAAGTCTGGGTGGCCAAGTGTGACGGGATTTTTGTCATTGACAGGTGTCGCAGGATTTGTAGAATTTGGCCATGTCAGATTGCATCATGTCCTGCCAGTATTGCTTCGCCAGCTTCTTTAGCGTCTTGTCTTCCCCGAATTGTCCACTTGAACCGGTGACGTGGAATTCTTTGAGAAGCATGCGGCGGAGTTCATCGTTCGGGGAAACGACCACCTTGCGAGTGAATCATCGCTGCCAATCAGGTGCGTCGTACCAGAACTTTGCCTTATCATACCCGCCAAGCTGGTCATAGCCTGGTGTGAACATTTTTGCTCGAGATACAGATCTTGTTGTAGTTGAAGAGTCCCTGCCTCAGCCATCAAGTCTGGTCAGTGGCTGAGTGCGACTCCTAGGTTGATTTCGCCCGGCCGGTACACAATATCGTAGTCAAAACCGGATTTGGGGAACTCCATCCATTGGGTTTGACATCGACTGAGGTTCGACTACGTCTTGAAATATTTCAGTGCACGATGCTTGGTGCATTTGACGCATCGGCAGCATTCAAGATAGCACCGCCATGTCTTAAATGCGTGTCCGACCGCCAGCATCTCATTCGTGTGTACGACGTAGTTGATTTCCAGGCCACGCAACTTCCGCAACATATACGCGACTGGTTGCTCTCCGTTGCCATGATCTTCTAGGAGAACCGCGCCAATGGCTCGATCGGAGGCGTCTGTGGCCATGACATAGTCGACCGTTGGATCAACTAATGTAGGGTTGGCGTTAAGGTCAGAACATTCTGCAAAGCGGTGAATGCTTCTTGTTTCTTGTCTCTCCACCGCCACTCGTTTTCTTTTTGAGTGAGATTGGAGAGAGGCGCTGACACTCGGGCGTAATCCCGTAAGAAATGCCGATAGTAATTGCAGAAGCCGAGAAAAACTTGAATGGACGTTGGTCAGCGTCGACCAATCAGCGACTGTTGCCACTTTTTTCGGACCCATGGTGATCCGTCCGCCGTCGATGATGTAGCCCAAAAACGCGATCAAACGGCAACCAAAGTCGCACTTCGAGAGTTTTCCAAAAAAGAATCTCTTTGTCAAACTTCGAGAACTTTTCGGAGATGTCCATCACATTCTTCCGTAGTGCGGTTGTACACCAGAATGTCGTCAAGGTATACCACGACAAAATCATTGAGGTATGGACATAAAAAGTCGTTCATTGCCACCATGAACGTTTGAGAAACATTCGTGAGTCCAAACGGCATGACCGTGAACTCGAAATGCCCGTAGCGTGTTCAGAACGTCGTCTTCTTTATGTAGGCATCTGCCTCGCGAGTCTGGTGATAGCCGCTGCAGGTCTATTTTGATGAAAATTTGAGCTCCTCGGAGTTAGTCAAAAATTTGGTCTGCACAGGGAAAAGGGTAGCAGTTTTTTTCCGGTAGCGTCATTCAACGCCCGATAGTCCACGCGCATCTACATCTCGAATATTTTCTTTTTTAAGAATAGTATTGTTGCGGCATACGGTGATGTGGATGGACTGATGAACCCTTGACTGAACATCTTGTCGGGTTGCTTAGCAACTCGGTCACCTCGTGATCGCTCATCCAATAGGTCCCTCAAAATGTGGGTTGGATGATGGTTTGAGTTCAATACGATGGTCGATGTCGCGTTGAGGTGGTAGGGTTTTTGGTAGTTTGTCGGGAAATACGTCTGCTCACTCTCGGATGAGAGGTGCGAACTCCTCGGGAACCATCGTAAACCTTGTTGATGCCGATGAGGCCGATGAGGCTGATGAGGCCGATGAGGCCGGTGAGTCAGCTACTGCCACTTCCGCTTCCTCCATTGGCTCGAGATGTATGAGCCATGCATGAACCCCTCGTCGTATGCAGTGATTGGCCACATTGAGCGATATTGGCTGCACTTGTTTTCGCTTCTTGGTCGTTACAACTTCCTCCATTTCTTCTACCTCTGTTGCTTCCGCTGTCGTCTTCCACCCCACACACGGAAGTTCTTGCTTGGTGCCCTTGACTTCCACGTACACATTCCCACTGTTCCACTCTACTAGTGGGTTGTACTGGTACAGGAAACTGCGTCCGAGAATGATTTTGTGATCACTCATTGGACATGACCTCCAGTATATTACATCTTGCAAGTCCTCCACTTGGACTCGTAGTGGTTCTCAGAGTCTCCATATTTGCAATCTTCCATCGACTATTTTTTCCTTGGAACACCCCTAGTTTGGTCTGCAAACTCAGCTTTTGGAACCATATCGTTGCTTATGAAACCGTGAGAGGCCCCTTCATCCAATGGTGTCGGCACCGTTCTACGACTCTTGTAACATCAGGGTTGCACATTTGGTAGCATCACCAGTTGGTCGTCCTCGTCCCTTACGTCGAATTTTGTCATCGCAGAAACCCTTTGCAGCCGTGAGTCGTTCAGATGGACAATCGTTTGGCGCGGATCGCTCCTCTCGGACAAGAGTCGCGCCTTTCACTCTTGCCTTTTACCGTTTCCCCACTCATTCTTTTGCGACTTCCCCCCTCTTTTTGGCCTGGTGCTTACTTCGACAGTTGTAGGCCATATGCTAGAAATTTCCGCAGAAGTAATAGGTGCACGTATCCTTCTCTTTGATGGCTTCCAGGAGTCCCTTGAATGTCTTTTTCTGTTCCCACGATAATTGTGGTTTGGAGGTCGCCAACCTTAGGATAACTAGATCCGAGCATTGTAGTTGGCGCTGTCGATCCTTTCTGCTGCTGCGATGATCTACGACAAATCATTCTAGATGCCGAAGATGGTGATCGCTCACCAAATTTCTTGTTTGAGGTTGTTGTTTTAGTGAAAACAGAGCTCGTCGGGGGCGATGTCTACACCAGTGATGATCTTGCGGAATCTCCACGTGTGCTCTGCAACGCTGGACTGCTGACGGAGACGTTGGAGCTTGTACTGAGTGTCATATTTCTCATTCAGTCGTCTAAAATGTGCAAGCATTGGGCGCAAGAAATCATTCCAGTTGGTTGGTAGCGGCAGCACGTCTTGCCATTGCAAGTTGATTCGATCCAATGATAGTACGCCTATGGTCGGTGATATGAGACGGGCGATGTTGGCCGTTGTTGTGATCCCGCTGGTCTCAATCTGCCATTGGATGGCCTTTAGGTCATACCACCAACTTTGTGCCGTGCCACGCAAAAGTGCTGCCGCAAGGTCCATCTTCTTCTGATCGTCGTGGATCCCAGCAACGATGACGTACACCTCCAAGCTTGTCAGCAATATCCGAACCATTGGTCCTTTTGAATTTTCAGGATTGAACAGTTCAGGAGGGGTCGGACGAATCTTGAATTCGCCTGAGAGTTGGGTGTTTCTCTCGAAGAGCACCGCCTCTCGTGCACTTGTGTTGCAAAGAGCCTCCATCACGACATTGAGTTGTTGGAGCAGATGACTGCTGATCCCCTCGAGCACGACATACGGTTCACCTTTTCCTCCTTGATCCGCGCTTGTTGTCTGGTGCCACCTATCATTCCCGCCACAAACGTCGAGGTTGTCGGTAGGGGCGGCTGGTTTATCGACGTCGGATCTGTGACCGGTTTAATCGTCGGATTCGCCGTGGTTGATCCAGCTGCTGCATAGCCTGCCACGCCAGTGTTCGCTGCCGCTTCAGGGTTCGCGTGCATAGGCACGTTCTGCTCCTCCATTGCCAAAGTCATCGCTGAAGACCCGATGCCGGTCGTTGGGTGTGCATGCTTGCTTCACGTCGTAGTCGTGAAGTCTGCAAAGTCTTGACGTGCAAGATGCACTGATGGCTTGTGTGCGGTGGTCATCCATATGGGTAAAGTAGGCGAAATCCTCTCTACCACTTCTGCGCTCTGATACCAAGTGTTATGCCGAACGGAGCGTAGATGGTGAACAGGTAGAAGTTGCGAGGCAGAACACGGGTTGAGAATTTGGGACACTTTAGGAATTTATAATTAGGAGTAAGTGTTCTTGAATGACAAGTGTTGAAATGCCTGAAAAAATATATACAAGTGCCGGGTTACAAATGAGATGTAGTCGGGGTCGTCGAGTCGATTGTCGAGCGACACGTGTAGAGTCACGTAGTGAGTGGTCGGATCGAGAAACTTAGCCGAGGAATTGGGGGGCTTCGAAGGTTTGACAGCAAAGATGTGCGATGCATATTTATAAAACTCAATATTTCGCAATGCATCGAGAACTCGAACGAAAGGTTGCGACACTTCTGTCGATGATTCTCAAAAGTGGTCAAAGTTGTCAGAAAGTGGGAGAAAGTTCGCCGGGGGGTGAGGGCAGTTGGCCAAATTTCCCTTGACCATAGGAGTGAAAGTTGAGGTCTCACTGCCCGGTGGGCTCTTTGTGTAATGACAGAAATACCCATCCAGAAAGATCAGGGAGTCGTGTACGTCTGGTACGTATTACTAAAACCCCCTCTCGGTCCCCCTTTTCCCCTTCTATTCTCGCAACCCACGTCACCATGGACCAATTCCAATCCAATCAAGGCCCTTGTGATTGAGGGTCGTGATGGAACGGTCGGCCGTTGAGCTGCCAACGAGTGGGGCGTGGGGTGGAGGGCGGGGGGAGGGGGCGGGGGGGGAGAGGGTGGACTTCGCCGGCGATGGGCGACCGGGTTTCTGGCTGGCAGGTGTCAACCGGAATCCCAACTCCAAGAATGGGGAGTCAAAAAATCCCCATTCATATTCTTATCCTTTGTTTTGAATTTATCCCTCCCTTTGAAATACAGACCTTACACAAACCCACTCCGCAATTACATTGGAGGTTTTGGGTTGGGTACATATAGGGATTACCCACAAAATTTGATTGTGTGCATGCCCTACCTAGGATTCGAACGAATAAAACTACCTTATCCGGCGTTCAGTAGAATGAGACTCCCCTACTCGGCGTTCCGAAAATAAGACTCCCCTACCCACAAACAGCAAGAAAACGGGCATGTCAACGTTGCATGCGATGTAGCGTAGACATGTTGACATCAACAATCTTTTTTAACATTCACAAACCCCTCTTTCAATGGGTTTGTGAGTGTTTGAGAGGGGGTTTGCTCGTGGTTCGCATGGGGGTTCCGAGACTCTCCATGCATTGAAAGGGAACCTGTTGGACCCCGCTACCGCGGGGCCTAGTAGGAGCCCGCGGAAAACTAAAACACTTAAACCCCAAATGTAATTCGGCATAGGGTTTGACTTTGTTTTGTATGTAAAAAGCGGTAGTTCGCATGTTAGAAAAAGATGCGTTCTCGCTCGATCTCGAAAACGGGCATTTTGCCTACATCGCGATCGAGCGATGACCTATGGAATTCTTTCCTCGACATGAAAACCCCCATGAGTGTTTCAATCATATATTTGTTACGCCGAGGAGACGTAGGTCATTCACAAGGGATTAGATACGGAGTCTAAGATGATTCTAGGACTTTGGGATGAATGGATAACCCGTAAGTGTGCTTCGATAAAAAGTGTTGGGTGAGTTGAGCACATATATACAATACCGAGAATGAGAATGGGGCATATGTTGGGTCCTCGACGCTCGAACCGAGCAACACGTGCAAGGTCGTGCCGTGAGTGGCTGCTTCGAGAAGCCGTGTCGAGAAGTCGGGGTGCTTTGAGAATTTCGAGGCGCGGTTTTGTAAAGAACCGACGGTGTCCAAAGTCGACCGAATAATATCAAAGCATCGATATAGTTCGCAAAATTTCTTTTAACCATTCTCGAAGATGGCCAAAGTAGTCAAAACCTTTTGAAGCAGAAAACCTCAGGTCGGGGCAGGTGGCCAAAATGCCCTCGGCCTAACGGCTTGAAAACCCTGAAGTCGATGTGCGGTGGACCACGAATGTAATGACCAAAATGCCCACTCAATGAGTTTAAAGACTCGTGTATATCAGGGACGTAACAGTGCCTTCCCTTCTTAGTTGTGAGATCCTAGCGTGTTAACAGACGTAGACTAGTGACAATGATAGTAGTCGTGGATCGGACGATCGAAGTTTTGGAGGTTGTCGTAGGGCTCCAAGCTATTATGTGCGGTGTAGTGGCCATGACACTTCACTAGATATTCGATCGTGTTTCAACGTTGTCAATGTTTGAAGATGTCTTCAATAACATACTCTGTATACCTGTCCACTTGTACAAAGGTGGAGGTGTGATGTCCTTGCCAAGGAAGTTGATACCTGGAGTCCGGTAGTGCTTGAGCTTGCTGATGTAGAAAACGGGATGAATCCTCATGATTTCAAGAAGGTGAAGTCAAGCGACAACAGTGTTTTGCATTCATTCAATCTCAAACGAGCCAACCACCAAAATTTGAGCTTCGCAAAGTCCTGTCCTTGGAGTTTGGTTTTCGCTCAGCTGAGGAGGACATGATCACCAGTGTTGAACACGTCATTGCTGATTTAGGAATAGCCACGCTGTTCCTTATGTGGTGACGGTTGTCGTCATCGAGATGAAGTGTGGAATTTGAAAACAAAGTTCCACCAAGACAAGAATGGCATCATATCCCTCAGGAGTGGTGGGTCGTCCCGTCACAAAGTCCATGCTAATGTCCGTCCATTGTTATGTCAAAACAAGCAGGGGTTGGAGTAATCCGTGTGGCCTCGTGCGACGAGATTTTAGTCTCTGACATGTGTCGCATGATTTGCACAAGGCTGCCACGTTGTTCTGCATCTTGTCCCACCAATAGAACTTCGCCAGCTTGTGCAACGTCTTGTTCTTGTTCAAGTGTCCACCTGGTCAAGTGTCGTGGCATTCCTCCATTAGCAGTCCTTTTAGCTCATTCGTTTGTGGAATGACTATGTGGTGAGTGAATCGTCGTCGCCAGTAGGGATAGTCAAACTATAACTTGTTCTTGTCATACCCGCCAAACTCCTCCTAACCTTTTGCGAACAGGCTTGGGAGGTACCGGTCTCGTTCCACGAGCAACGTGTTGATCTCAGCCACTAAATCTGGTTGTCGACTGAGAGCATCCGCCAGATTAGTTCTTCCAAGCTGGTACTTGACGTCGTAGTCGAATTTTCACTCCATGAAATCGATCCATCAAGTTCGTCGATGGCTCAGATTTGGCCGAGTCTCTAGATGTTTCAGCACGTGGTAGTCGGTGCACAAAAACCTTGTCTGCCCAATCATACAAGGTTTTTGGACAGCACTTTATCTACCCTTCTTTGTCACCCTATACGGGTGTGATGCTTTGCAAAAAAAAATAGAGGAATGGTAATTGCTGATGTGTGTGGATTATAGAACATTGAATGACATCATTGTCATGAACTGCTATCCTCTTCTACTAGCAGAACAATATTTTTGGCCCACCCCAATGAATGATTTTTAGAATTTCTCAACAAAATCCTACTATACAGCTGCACGATATACGAGCACAACGTACACATCTGATACTTCCTTGAAGTTCCACGAAGAGAGACGTTTTTGCGAAAGCCTTTCATCGTGCGAGTTTGGTCACCATTTAACATCACCAGCAGTGGACAGGTCACAATGGATCCAATAACTTTTTTGTGTCGTTCCATGTTTTATTTTGTCGTGTCTTGTCATAGTATGCCGTGTTGTGATGTATCATGTCCTTTGTGTCATATCGTGTTGTGGCATCTTATGTCATGGCTTGTTGACTTGGCTCCTCTTGTTCTCTTTTGTGTTGTATTGGATCAGTTTTTGTTGTGGCGTATTGTGTTGATTTTGTGTTGTGTGGGGTGAGGTTTGACCGTGTTGTGCCAGAATATGATGTGTTATATCATTCCATTTTGTGTGGTGTTGTGTCGTGCAGTTTGCGTCAATTCGTGTTGTGTCATTTCTCGTCATGCTCTTCCATGTCATTTTCTGCCATGTCATTCTTAGTCATGTTGAATCGTGTCGAGTCATGTCGTGTTGTGTCGTGTCATGTCGTGTGGTATTGTGTCATGTCAACTCGTGTTGTGTCATGCTATTTTGTGTTGTGTAGTGTTCTGTAATGTTGTGGAGTTTTTTTTCAATTCATGTCGAGGTGTGTCAGTTTTTGCTGTGTTGTGTCGTGTTCCTTTGTGTCATTCTGTGTTATTTTTGTGTCGTGGTTGCTCATCCAAAAGGTCCCTTTGACCATTAGTCCATATCTAAATTCAAATCAACATGGTGTTCGATTATGCATTGCAAAGGTAGCTCTCCGGGAAGTTCAACAATGAAAATCCTCTCAAAATCCTCCACTAGTGGTGCAAACTATTCTTTTATGTCGTTTACCTTTGGCGGTTTGCAGGTTGATGAGATCGTCAAGCCTCTTGCACCAACTGTCACAATTTCTCCCTCTTTTCTTGGTTCCATGTGGTTCATATACTTGTGAAATTCTTGCCAAAGATGCTTCTTAGCAATGTCAAGTGTGATGGCTGGCATACGTCATTGTGTTGTGGTCAGAACAAATTCTTCTTTTCTCTTCTATTTCTGGTAGTCGCTACATCATCTTAGGTTGCTCGAGCAAAGGCAGGTGTTGGTTTCTTCCATTAATAATGACATATACTATGCCACTGCTCAAGCCTGGATGTGCATATTGCCAGTATGAAAAACCTTGCCTGTGGGTGATTGTGTGGCTAATCACTGGGAAACTTCTCAATATCATTACATCATATAGGTCCTCAATTTGGAGTCGCACTGGATCACAAAACATGTAGTCATCCGTCAATTGTTTTTCCTCCAAACACCATTGGTTTGGTCTTCAAATCCAGTTTTTGAACCATGTTGTCACTGACAAAGATCTAAGAGCCATCCCCATTCAGTGATTTTGATACCATTTAGTGAATCTTGCAATCCTTAGGTTGCATCCATAGCAGTTTCACCAGTTAGTCATCCTCATATCCCTCATCAAAATTTGTGATCTCAGGTATCCTCGTTTATGATGTTGTGAGCCGTTTAGATGGACGATCCATCTATGCAGTTTTTCCAACCAAATAGGATCTTCACCTTCTACTTCTAACATTTTCCCTTTCTTGACTCTTTAGACTCTGTTTGCCACCTCTCCCCCATTTTGGCCTGTTGCCTCCTGTGTAGCACACTTGTTGGCCTTGTCAATTATCAAAGAAGAGGTTTGCATTCACTGTGAAATCCATCTGTTACAATAGGAGATGTTGCATTAGGGTTGCCAGGTATTAAATACTTACATCCAGGTGTCATAGTTGGCTTTATTTATACGATCTGCCGTTGCGATCATTTATGGAAGGTCCTCTCCATACAAAAGTTTCTTCAGTCCATGTTTGATAATGTTTTCTCCTTACATGTATAGCCCATTGCATATCAAATTTTAGATATTTATGTGAAAACATAGACATTACATTATGGCTAATAGCCCTGATTGATGCTATCAATCTAGAGAACTTAACAACATTGACCATCTTCCATAAGGGTCAACAAAAGTGTTACAAGATTTACCAGTGGCCCAATAGTGTTCGGTTGACTTCAAATAGGTGTTTAATGTTTTTAAAGAAATTTCTCATAAATCATTTAAATCTCCTTAAAGAGAGCGGTTTTTCCTGAATTCGGAGAAAACGTTGCGAGCTGACATGCATGACGATTTTCAAGCGCTAAAGTCTTCGACCATGCTTTGCTCTTCTACTTCCGCTTATGTACAAGCATTCTAACATCCTGACCTTTTTATGAAAAAAGTGTATTGTCTCCCATAATCGGTTGAAAGAAAATGTTTTTGATTCGCTATGTGTTCCACAAAGAAATGAGTATAATGGGCAACTTACCCCTAAAATTCTTGGACAGGCATATCTTGTTTGCCCATTCTTGCTCCCAAAGTAAACGCTCAAAATTTAATGTGTTCCCATTTTTGGGTTTTTACATGGCACAAGTTTGATTACCTACATCGACTTGAAGGGTTGCTCTTGCTCTAAAGCCCCGAGTGAGAGCAAATATGAGGCGCGCATCCACCCAGATGAGTGTACGTCTAGCAGCCTCGTGTGATTGAAGCTCGAACGTCCTAAGTTTGGGTGCAGATCTGAGGCTTTGCTTTTGCTTTTGACTCTATGGTCTCACGCTTCCATAAAGCGGGACTCCCTGCGGTGAGCCCATTTGTGAGCGGTCGCGAGTCCCGCAATTGTGCCATTTTTCTTTGTGAAGGGCTTGGTTGAAATCAGAGTTCCGGCGCTGATTTTACACGGACTCCCGCTGATTGTACGCCAACGTGGCATGCCTCCCAACGTCTGGGAGGCCGGGAAATGAACGTCTGGAGGGTTCTCGTTCAGACGTACGGCAACGTTACGAGGTACCCCGTTCCGGATTTTCGAAATCGTTATCCACCCCGTTTGAAGGATATTGATCTCCACTCGCCCCGTGTTTCTATTTTTGTTCTCCATAAGCCCCGACTTCAAAATTTTGAATTCAGGACGCCCCGTAGCTAGAGTGTCGGTGACAAGGTACCCCGTCGGGTACATGGTCATTGTCCAGACATTTCCATTTTGCGACTTCAGTGTAATCTCTCAATATAAAAATGTTATCTTTATCAAACATTTTTATGAAGTAAATGAGACCTTTCAAAATGGCGGGGGGGGGGGGG